>CAUYON010071368.1:0-81762 GCA_963573935.1 Arctocebus calabarensis
CCGCCCACCATGCCTGGCTAAAATATTTTTAGTAGAGATGGGGTCTCGCTCTTGCTCAGGCTGGTCTCCAGCTCCTGAGCTCAAGCAATGCACCCACCTCAGCCTTCCAGAATGTTAGGATTACAGGCATGAGGCTGCTCCTGGCTGATGTTCCCTGTTCTTAGTGATAGTTGATTCTTCTTATTTCTCCCATCTCAGAATGCAGAAGGTCCCCACTCTAGGAATCCAGTCTCAGACAGCATCTCCCCATCGAGTCTCTGGGTATTCTGCCAAATGTAAGCTCTTCCTGGCCTTAGGATTTAAGCTGCAGATGGGAAGTACTAATTGCTGATCTACCAGCCCCCAAACACACCGCCCTCCACAATACTTCACATGTAACTTGGAAAAACAAAAACATTTTATAGAGGAATCTCTGATGTGGATTGCATGGCGCTAATGACGACAGGGTCTCCTGTCTTAGCAGGGCACAACTGCCCCTCGCGCTTTCATTTCTCAGGCTGCTCCTGTCCACGAGAGCCACGTGCTGCCCCGTAACTGCACGCTGATCTAAGGCTTTGTGACAGCTCCTCTGTTTTAAGCAACAGTAAATTCACCCCCACAAAGTCAGAAAGGGAGCTTTTTGATGGCTGCTGTCAATTTTATTGCTTTATCCTGGTTACTAGGATAGAATCTGCAGACATGGTGTGTTTATTGGTTTTATGTATTGCGTGTTGTTGCTGTTCTGACAAGTTGCTCCTATAAAAATGTGTTATTATTGTGTGATGTAGCTCAGTGAGCTGACCCTGCATTTCAAAGTGTACTGAAGCAAATAGCACTGAAGTCCATAAAAGCTGACTGGCCTCCATCACGGAGGACTCTGCGTGAGCGGCACCCCTATGCTCCGGGAATCACACCCTCCCCTCTGCCAGCAACCTCTGCCGTAAACTGAGCACAGCATGGCCGCCAACACAGGCACTATCTGTAAAATTCCCAGACAGGCAGCCATCAGATCATTCCACTTGTCCAACTCTCTAATAAGTGTCATTTGTAATTTTGAAGTTTACAAAGTATACAATAAATTGCTTTTAAGTGTTTTCTTATATTTGTGTAAGATGCAAGAGGGGTGGTTAACAATATTTTGCCCTGAAGAGAAACTTGGATGATAGAGAAAGAAGGTGTGGTTAGTTCTAAGCAAGACACACCGGAGGGTCCTGAGTTTGGGGCTGGAGTCCATTGCCTGACAGGTTAACAGTGTGTCAAAGTGGGTTTAATATCGAGATGACAGAGGGAATTCTTTCCAAAACAGATTCCTGTCCTATAGATGTTGGGATTCTGTTAGACTGGTTTGGCCTGGGATTTGCAGCAAATGATTTTATGTACAATCCTTCTGTCCCTAATTTTAATCTTATCAACCAGTAACAGGAACACATGGGAGGCTCCAGGAATCCAGTTAGCTGAAGAAATGCTCCATGCGCCCTAAGACGGCTCCTAACTGAATGGGAAGGAGGGCTAAGGAGCCTTCATGGCCAAGGACAGAGCCTTACAGGTAGCCGGCTTGTGAGTCTCTCTGCCCTCACGGCCAGGCTCCGAGACTCTGCTCACCCACCCCACCCACTCCCACTGTCCCCTGTGTCTTTACAATTTGAACTCACGTATTGAACATTGTGGGACTTGAAAAAGAAAAGCATCGACAGATTATTTGTAAAAGCTGTCATTGCTCACGAAAGATTAAGCTGTGCAGTTCTTTGAATACCCTCTGCACACTCACCCCATCCCTGGTTAGTGTTCTCTGAGCACCTGTCTGTTGAAGATGTGGTGCTGAATCCTGCCACGGTCAGCAGAGGACAAGCGGCTGCCCCTTCCTCTTCCTCACATGCTGGCTCTTGGGCTTGCTATGTAACTCGAACCTCCCTTTTCTCTTTGGAAACAACCTAAGTAGCAACGATACATGATTAAATAAACTCGGAATGCTCTAAATAAACGAGGAGATTTTTTCATGCTCTTAGGTGGAATGATTTAATACTACAAACATGATATCAGCAAGTGGAAACCAGAGAAACTTTTATGTCAAACCAGCAAATAGGAGAAAGCTGGACACTACTACAGGTGGGATATGGGGTTTTGGGACATAGACTGGTGCAGCCCTTCAGGACTAACTGGCAATCATCTCTCAAATTAAATATGTAGCCCAAAAAAGTTGCATATGTCCACAAAGATATTTTCACAGCATTATTTATGTAGGGGAAATTCTGCAACAAATTAATCCAAGTATTCATCCCTGGACAAGTAGGCAGGTAAAATGGGGATGATCCATTCCACCGCAGGGCACTGGGCAGGAGTGAGAAGCACTGGGTCAGATGCAGCCATAGCAACACAGCTGAATCCTAAATACATAAAGCTTAGTGGGGGAACAAAACACCCCAGATGATATGGTAACCTGATAATCTGCATAAATTAAAAATAAATGCATACAAAACAATTATCTATATAAAAATATATAATGGGGGAACAAAACACCTCAAATGATATATTAACCTGATAACCTGCATAAATTAAAAAGAAATGCATACAAAACAATTATATATAAATATATTATATATAAATGTATAACGGAGGAACAAAACACCCCAAATGATATGTTAACCTGATAATCTGCATAAATTAAAAAGAAACACATACAAAACAATTATATATATATACATATATATCTATAATTTTCAACCAAAAGATAAACCATTAGCATTGTTTCTTACAGAATGGAAGGGAGTTCTCAGTAAATCATTAATAAATGAACCTTAGCATAGGCCAAAGCTGATGTGCCAAGAACTGAAAAGTAAGACGACCTCCATTGTCCACACTTCGGGCTCTGTAACACACATATTTGCATGCACATGTGTGAAAGAAGATAACATGGCACATATGTGTAAAGAGATGCCAGGCAGCCATTTTAATATTACAGAAGTATAGTCACTGAAATAGTTACTAAACTGCATTCCCAGGACTAGTTCATTTTTCAGCAAAATTTTCCTATACATTCTAGAAAGAGTAGTTGTAGGAGTTCAGAGAGTCAAGTACTTTTCTTCTTGCTTATCTATATTTCCTTTTTTCCCACCCTCGTAAGTTAAATATATTTCTAACAGGCCTTCAGTGACTACGTAAGCAATAAGGAGAAAAACGAGTTGCTTTTTCAAGGACTTTTGTTCTGTTTTTACACACATAAAGAATAAGGAGGTCATCAATCATGATAATGTACAGATAGTGGGGGAAAAAGGCAGTGTTTTTCTAAGGCTTTGTGTTTTCAAATGCAAACAGTAAAGCCCAGGCTTTCTGTGTTGCTTCTCCTTTTCTGAGAGAACAGAGGGGACCACAGTGGTTCTAAAGATCTCCACTTAAATTTTGCAGAAAGACATGCATCACAGATGGCATCCATGGAACAGCCTCCAGCCTCAACAAGAGGAGAAATGCCACCTGCCGGGGAAAGCGACTTTAGTACAGCTCTACTTAACAAAGCATACATATTCCAAGGGGGTAGAACTTGCAGGCTACAGATTTTTATTTAGGCAGGGTAGGGCTTGAGGGTATGGTGATGCCAGCCTGACACATGAAGTCCTTCTAGCTGCAACATGCTTACTGCAGGCCTTGCAAACACCTTCATTCTTCTCGTCCCAGCTGCTGACAGCCATCTCCCGGCAGTGCTTAATGGAACAGCAAATGAATATTTGTTAGAGGCTTTCAGTTTTACAACAGTAAGACTTTTTGTAAAGCAGCGTGGGGGTGATAATTTGTAACCATATGCAACATCTTTTCCCCACTCTGAACATCCTGGACAAGCCTGTCACAGAGTGTGCAGAGAACTTCTCAAGGCTTTCCTTGGGTTGGGATCGACAGCCTTGCTATCAGATAGTGATATTATAAGAGGTAGTGATCTTGTCCTTTGGACTGCACAGTCTCAGAAATCAGTGAGATGTTGCTGCGTGTTTTCCTATGAGGACTGGAGCTGATGCCTGCAGTCCTGGGCCTGAGGTGTTCACTGCCAGAGAACTTGAACTTAGGCCAGGCTGAGTGACTTCAAGTATACAAAAGGTAATGAAACTGAGGATCCACAAAGCTTTACTTGTCTCAGCTTTTCTAGATATATGAGATGTGTACAATAACAACCAGAGTAGGGGGTAGAGAGAGGAATGACACAAAATGGTTGCTTTGAGGGATGAGTTTAAAGCATCCTGGTAGGAGGGAATCATTAATAAATTCAGGGAACTGTCCGCCATGGATTTCCTTCATGTCTGCCCAGACTGAAGAAAGCAAATTTCCGTAGCTACTATACCTAACCTTTCTCATGTTACATTTACATTGTAAACTGAAAATGCTAGATGGGAAATTCTTACTGATTAATTAGAACTGGTAAAGAGGCCCTATTACAGAGAATAACTAGCTAGCTTCCTTTGCTTATGGATTCCCACCAATCATCAAATCCATAATTTTTTTTTTTTTTGAGACAGAGCCTCAAGCTGTCACCCTGGGTAGAGTGCTGTGGCATCACAGCTCACAGCAACCTCCAACTCCTGGGCTCAAGCGAGTCTCCTGCCTCTGCCTCCCAAGTAGCTGGGACTACAGGTGCTTGCCACAACGCCCGGCCATTTTTTTTTTTTTTTTTTGGTTGCAGCCGTCATTGTTGTTTGGCGGGCCCGGGTTGGATTCAAACCCGCCAGCTCAGGTGTACATGGCTGGCGCCTTAACCACTTGAGCCAAAGGCGCCGAGGCCAAATCCATAATTTAACACTGTGTGATTTTTCTTCGTGTAAAGGAAGAGGAAATAAGATGGCTTTGATCATTCGCAGAGAGGCCTGAATCTGAATTACATAACACCTGGTAGTATTTGGAAAGGTCAAAAGTTTTAGAATCAAAGATACCCAGACTCTAATCCAAGCACGCGTTATAGCAGTGGTTCTCAACCTTCCTATTGCCACGGCCCTTTAATACAGTTCCTCATGTTGTGGTGACCCCAACCATGAAATTATTTTCATTGAAAGAATTGAAAGTATTTTTATGGTTGGGGGTCACCACAACATGAGGAACTGTATTAAAGGGCCGTGGCAATAGGAAGGTTGAGAACCACTGCTCTGGAGATTATTGAGTGGATCAGAGATCAAGCCTGGCCTGGGAATTTATATTTTTAACAAATATTGCAAGTCACTCTCACCTTGCAGGAAGGTTAGGAAACAGTGTTAAGACTGTTTCTCAAACTGAAATGTGCAAATAGATCACTTGGGTATCAGGTGAAAATAAAGAAAGTCAGTGGGTCTGGGTGCGGCCTGAGACTCTGTATCTCTAGCACTCCCAGGTGACGTGGATGTTGTTGGTCTCAGGACCACACTTTGCACGGGAAGTGTCATTAGGGTCCGGGGTAACTGGACCAGCTATTGTACAGTTTCATCTTGAGAAGCAAAATTGAGTTAAGTGGCAGCCTCTGGGTGGGGAATACCTTCTGATTTGCTTTTCAACCTGGACTGAACATTAGAATCACCTGAGGAAGGTTTATTTATTTTTATCCTCAGAGAGATTCTATCTTTCTGGCATAGCCAGGCAGGGGATTAATGTGGTCCACAGGCAGACAGCATCTGAGTCACTTGAGAACTTGTTAGATGCTCAGAATGTTCTCCCCTCCCCCAGGCCTTCAGAACCTTTAGCAAGACCCCCACGTGGTTTGTGTGCGTGTTGAATGTGCTGCTTCATCTGAAGACGTTAAACCAGCTTCTTTCCTCTGAAGTGCTTAGTTGTTCAGTTCCCAATGTGACTGCCCCATGTGAATAGGTTAGTGTCATTTTTTATTTTAGAAGTGATTTCTCCTTACCTTAATTCTATCTCCAGTTCATGAACTCTCTGGTCCTCTTGACAGTCTTGTCTCTCACTCCCAGTACAAAAGAGAGAATTTGTAATTTCTGTTGGCATCACCCCATTGAACTTACTTTCAGTTACAGAGAATAAAAGTAATGCCTCGAGGAGCAGATGCAGTGACAGACATCAGTAGCCCCAGCTACTCAGGAGGCCGAGGTGGGAGAATTGCTTGTACCTAGGAGTTTAAGGCCAGCCTGGGCAACATGGTGAGACCCCCATCTCTTGGGAGGAAAAAAAAAAGCCCTGAATTTAAGAGATGGAGTCTTCATAGATTTTAGGGAAATACTGCACCCCCACTTATGTAACTACATTTACCCCAAACAAGATAAAAGAGTGCCACGTGAATGGTAAAATGTGGTCTAAGAAATTCTGCCTCAGAGTGGTGAGACCCCAAGAGCACGTCGGTCCAGTTATCTGCCCTTTAATTCCCTCAGTAGCTTTACCCAGCCTCGACTGCGATACATCCCTCTGAATCTTCAACTTTGCCCTTGTTTTCATTACAAAGTTTATGTGTTGGCTCTCAATTGGTCATCCAACCACTACCACTGGGGCTGTGGCTATTATTATTGGCTCTGTGATATGTGTGTGCTTAATACCCTTTGTGGGTGTTTCCTTTTATGGTGCAGACTGGCTCTTCTTCATAGCATGATATCAAGTCCCATTAAAATGATCATTTCCATCATTACTTTTTAAAAATGTGTTTCTTAGCGTGGGTTCCTCTAAGCAGGGAAAAGTGTATCATGCAGGCAGTGAAAACCCTTAGTCCACAGTCTGTTCCCTTTCATCCTGTAGTTTGTGCTATAGCAGAACGGGGGGGGGGGGGGGGGGAGGCGAGTCTGGTCTCACGGTAGAGGTTAACCTGTGGGATGTCCTGTCAGCCTGCTCTCCAGATTTCCAGTCTCAGTCTGCCTACCGTGGGGGGTAGTCACTTAACGTCTCTGAGTCTTGGTTCCCTAATTCATAAAATGAAGCAACACACAGTTCAAAGGGCACAGAGACTAAGAGAGACGTACACGGCTCCTGGGAAGTACCGCAGATGGCAGCTACCACTGACTTCCTTTCTTGTTCAATGCCATTCAGCAAAGTATTGATTGACAGCTCTTATGTGCTTTGTCCTAGAAGTAAAAGCAAACAAGACTGGGGGAGCTTGGAATCTAGTGAAGAACACACATACCTAGAGACAGCTCCAAAATAAAGCAGGGAGACGGGTGCACGGGGACGAGAAGGCGGCAAGTCCACAGGCAGCCCGACCTTCAGAGGCCACAGCAGGGGCCCGGTCCCTGCATGCGTGCTGAGCTGGCCTGTTTAAGGAGCTGCCACGTTCTCATCCCCAGAACGTGGGAGCTATGTGAAGGTTCAAAGTGACGTGGTGTGCTTGCACTTGGGAAACATGGCTCTGAGGCACTGAGAACACATTGGCAGGGGTAAGAGTTGCGGCAATACAGGGAGAGATAATGATAGAGCCCAAACTGAGGCTCCAGGAGCAGGAGAGTGAGGAGAAAGGAATTGCACAGAGCTTTTGGTGAAATCAGTGGTACTTGGGGTTTTTTTGCTTTTGTTTTGGTCTCAGGTGTAAAGAGAGAAAGAAGTCTAGATAGAAACCCAGGATTAGGCATGGAGGGAAGATGGGGGCATCAGTATGACTGAGAGGCGGCACAGAAGAGAATGAGCAGGGTTTGGATATTTAGAGGTGAGGGGCCTGAGCACGAGCCAAGAGGAAATGCCTCTGAGAGGAAACCCAGGAAGCAGGGGCAGAGAGAAATGCCCAGAAGCCCCAGAATGAGTCCTGGGAAACATGAGTGTTAGACAGAAAGCACAGGTTGGACAGAACTAGGGGAGAAGAACCCCAGGGAGGCCTGGTGCTCCAGGGGATGGTCTGACAAGGGACGCCGTGACAAATGGGCTTTGGATTCAGCTTTGTCACCCGTGACGTTCATCAGAGCAATGCTGTCAGCTTGGGGTGAAGAAGCCCGATTCCAGGATTCCAGTGGGGGTGAGAAGCGATGCAAAGACCTTGAAAGGTCAAGCATAGACTATTCCTCTGGGAGGTCACCTGAGAAGGGGCAGGAAGGAATAGGCAAGGTTGAGGAAGGGGTGGTCTTAGTTTGAGGCGGGCGGATTGCTCAAGCTCAGAAGTTCAAGACCAGCCTGAGCAAGAGGGAAACTCTGTTGCTACTAAAAGTAGAAAAACCTGGCAGTGTGGTGGGCACTTACAGTCCGAGCTACTCAGGAGGCTGAGGCAGGGCTTCAGCCCAAGAGTTGGAGGTTCCTGTGAGCTGTGATGCCTCAGCACTCTACCAAGGGCTACAGAGTGAGACTCTGTCTATAACTAACTAAGGAAAGGGTGTTCTGGAAGGAAAGAGGAAAGGAAAAGAGAACAGTGAGGGTGTTGATAGCAACGGACGGAGTGAGATCTTGGGAGAACAGAGGAGACGGTATTGCAGAGAAAGGGCACTTCTTCCCTGGAGGCTGGGGAAGATGGTGAGTGGTGGGGTAGAAGTTGGTAGGTTCTACAGGCAAGGAAGAAAATAGGAAGGCCTGAGAGGGGACGAAATCCTGAAGAAGGGACTAAGTGGGGAAAAAAGGGGAAACTGTTTCACACAGCAAAAAGCAATTTGCAAAAACCTGTACTTCCCATACTACAGAGTAATAATCACTAATATTTCTGGTGGTGGTATGTGTATGAGAGTATTAGAAAACAGTCATGATCTTTCATGCTAAATTTTTATTTCAATGTTATGCAACCGCATAAGTATAAATATTTTGTTCAATATACAACAATTATGACATCCATCAGGAATTTCTTAGAGAAAATAAGACTGCAAACACTTTATTGCACAGATCCTAACAAACTTTTAAGCTGGTAAATCTACAGCTGGGAGTACTACTGAGGAGCACGTCTTACGATCACACAGAGACTGACCGACTAGAACACAACTAGGAGAATTTCTACCAGCTGATTGGAGAGGTTTACAACAACAGGTATCACATGAATGCAACCTTAAGTGCTCTTTACTCATCCATAATGAAAAACAGATTTGGCAAAAATGATAGTACACTATACAAAATATACATAAAAATATCATTTGTAAACAGCTAGTTGTGCTTTAAAGGAAACTGAACAGTTAAAAAACAAAGGCTGTAAACCAAGAACAACCTCCCCATAGACCTGTCTCCACGTCTGAGTGTAGGATTGGGTTATGATAACCACCAAACGCAGAAAGCATTAGAAATGCTGAGAACACTCCTGAAACCCATTTACATTCTTGTAAAATTTGTGTTTCTTCTGCAGTTTCTTAATGTAGAGTTGTGGAATGGCTAAAACTACATGGAAAAAAGTGAGGGCCTGGCTGCAGTATCTCAAGCCTGTAATCCTAGTACTCTGAGCAGGAGGACTGCTTGAGCTCAGGACTGAGAGCAGCCTGAGCAAGAGCAAGACCCCATCTCTACTAAAACAGGGAAATTAGCCAGACACTGTGGCAGGTGCCTGTGCTCCCATTTACTTGGGAAGATGAGGCAGGAGGATACTTGAACCCAGGTATTTGAGGTTGCAGTGAGCTATAAGGATGCCACTGCACTCTATTTGGGAACACAAAACAAGACTACATCTCAAAAAAAAAAAAAAAAATTACAGGTGGGTGGTGCCTGTGGCTCAAAGAAGTAGGGCACTGGCCCCATACATCGGAGGTGGTGGGTGCAAACCCAGCCCCGGCCAAAAAAAAAAAAAAAAAAAAAAAAAAATTAGAGGCAAAGAAGAGACATTTTTCTTTTTTTCTTGGGGGGGAAACACTGCCAACTTATTTTATAACAAAGGACAACAAAATAGTTAAGTTATGCCTTTGTTTTCAAGGTGGAATTTATAGCCTCCCTAAAGATTTATAATCCATAGGGCTGTAAATGATGCTGTGCTTAGATAAACAATTTTATAGCCTGAAGATACTAAGACATCCCTGAGAGGGTTTGGGTGCTGAATTAGTTATTTGTTGGTCTTTTTTATTTTCTGTTAGAAAACAAAATGAAAAATTCCTGCTGTGGTTCTCATGCATCTAACACTTATCTGTGTTTTCTTTTAGTGCTTTAGTACTTACACCAGCAAGTGCCATGTTACAATACGAGCCACCAAACAAAACAAAAAAAAAACCAAACACACAAAAAACTGCAACAAAAGTCCCCCCCCACCAAATCAGCATTAAAATGATCTTACAAATTCTACATATTCCACAGTATACAAAATTTAAATAAGGCTTAGCAAAAGTAAAAAGGATGGTCACATTCAAGCACCAAATAGCTCCAACAAGTCTTTTTGTTACAAAAATGTTGCTTTTTATTAATACAGTATTTTTTTGCATACAAATAAAGAGATCATGTTATGAAATGTAGGGAGCTACCTGATGCATTAGAAATGAATGTGAAACCCAGGAACTTGCTAAAAACAGCAAGCCTCGTCTACAACATAAGGCCCCAGCTATGTATTAAAATGTATCTGATGTCCTGATTAGTCCTTAATATAGATGCTATGATGTCAATCCCCCCCCCCAGTTCTTTTCCTCACAAAAGCAAATTGAAAACCTCTTCCAATGCCTGACGCTTAGCACTCCACCTAAGCACTAGCACATTTGTGTGTAGCCACTAATTTTCCTTTCTATTCCAGAGCAGGGCTGGTTCTGGACTACAGAGCGTGTGCTTCTTGCACTGGTCACTCACAGCATAAAGGCCTGAGTTGACCAGCTTGAAAAGAAAGCAGGAGAGCAGGAGTAAAGGTGAAGTGTGTTTACAGTTCCTGCTCTGCCTCGGGTGAAGACCAGACACACAAATCCACAGACAAGGACAACTGGCCTTTTAGACCGTTGGACCCAGCATCAACATGTCCAGGAGGGTGACTGTGAAATGAAAACGGCTGGCTCCATTTGTGCCGGCCACTCCTAATGGCGGAGGATTCCAAATGCAGCGATTAGAGTAGTTCCTGCTTTTAGATCTGGAAACAGGTAGCCAGACAGTGCTATCACAAACGCTGGTTAAAAATACACATTAAAAACTCAAAATCTACTGTATTTAGGGCTTTCTTCCATCTTTAACTTCACTTAGAATGTTTTAGGTTATAAAAATGGAACCTTGAAATATTCTCTTAAACCTCAGACCAAAACATGCAGGCGGATCTGTCTGCCCACAGAGAGGAGCGCGTCTATATTTTCACACACACCCAGTTTTGACCATTTTGCTTCACTATCACATTATGATGAATGGTAAAGCAAAGATCTTGTTTAAAAAAAAAAAGCTGTAGTAAACGACGCAATCAGCAGCAAGGTAAAGACTCTACATCCCAAACCAGACACATTGCTATGTATTTACAGGAAAATCTTTTTCCTCCACAACCCTCACCTGTAAAGGTATGTTCTTGTACAAACACTATCTGGTAACAGTTTTACCGGTTACAACTGGGAAGGCATCTGGAAGAGGGTCCCTCTCTGTCTCTCTCCTTCCTCACTGAGGCTCCAGGCGCTGCCTGGCAACATCCCCACAGTGCTGGTTTCAAAGGTAGTCTGGACAGTCGCACATTCTGGCCGGTCGCCGCAGTCCGCCCGGGATCTGCCCCGTTAGGAGGCCTTTTTGTGGGGGCTGCTACGCAAACTCTCTTTCCCCCGCCTCTGCCGTACCACAAAGTCCTTGTCAGAAGAAAGGGTGACAGGGCGGTCCGAGTTCGGGGCCGGGAAGGTCTTGGTCACTTCTCGGCCGGGGTTCTGTTTCCGGGCTGGGCCGGGCTCCTTCCCTTTGGCTTCTAGAGAGGCACTTACTGAGAGCGCCCTGTCCCGGTGGCTGGCTCCGCCTGTCGCCATTGGGTCGGGGTGGTGTGACTCCAGAGTGGGGGTGGAAATCCGAAAGGATGGCAAAGAGTCGCTCTTTGTCATTTGGGCTCTGCCATCCCCCCCAGACGGACATTTCCTGGGGTCCCTGTTGCTGGAGGCTGGGGGGTCAACTGTGCCTCCACTGGCTGTAGCAGAAGAGGTGCTGCCGTTGGTTGTAAAGGCCTCCCGGACTGCGGGTCTGGCTTCAGGAAAGCTGGAGAAGTAGCTCAGAGACTTTTCCAGGAGGGCAGCCGAGTGCGAGGAACTCTGTCCTGTAACGGAGGGTGACCGCTTCATGCTGCTGGGCTTGCCCGCCTCAGGCAGTGCTTTCTGGGGACTGGGCCCTTTCCCCACCCCCGTGGCCGACCTCTCCACACCTGTCAGACAGGTCTCCCCGGGGGCCAGGGGAGGGCTGGCCTCGAGCTTCTCGCTGTCTGCCGGAATGTAAAGTGCGTCTGTGCATTTCTTCCCTTCAGGCTTCCTGTCGGTGGCGGGGGCCTGCTGACTCGTGCTTCTGTCTGTCTGTTTGCAGGGAGGGAGGCAATCTTTCACAGTGGATGGTTTGGGGTGCTTTGGAGATAGGTCTTGCGTTTCACTGACAGGGGAGGGTCGCGGGTCCCCTGACTCACTGATCCCTGGGTGTCCTTGTCTCGGCAAATGCGCAGGCTTGTCCAGCATCTCTGGGGGACGCCCACTACTGGTGGGTTTCAGTGTGGTGGCTGCAGGCCCCCCTTGGGTATGCGGTGGGACAGAGGGCCGACTTTCTCCTTGAGCAGTCGTCACATCACTGGCTTTGCTCTGAGAGCCTAGGACAGCAGGGAACATATCCAACCCCCCCTTACTGCTGCCCTTCCCCTCCCTGCTAGAGCTGGCCAGTGCCTGAGCAACAGGCTCCTTGCCCTTTGCAGCTCCGATGCTTGGTTTCTGTAAGGAGAGGGACTTGTCTGGGTGCTTAGACTTGCCAGGGCTTGAGTCAGGGCCTGGCCGGAGCTTGTGGCCGCTGCTTTCACTGGGCAAAGCAGCAGGCTTTGGGAGGTCCTGGGGGGCCAGGATGGGTTCTGCAGCACTGGGCCTGGTCCCTGGCTCTCTGCTGGAAGCCTGGCTTGGGGAACTGCAATGCTGCCAGGAGGCGAGACTGGGCAGCTCTTTGGAGGTCAAGGTGTGCTGAGGGCTACTGTCAAGGTGTCTTTGCAGAGGCTGCTCTTTCCTTTCAGGGTCCTTGGGACCTTCTTTCTGCAAAGATGGGAAAGCAGAGAGCTTTTCACTCTTCCCACTCTCAATTCCAGGTGGCTGCAGAGACCGCCTGGCAGGAAGGGCATCAGACTTGGGTTCCGGGCCACTTCTCACCTTGCCCAGCTGCTTCTCACATGGAACCTCAGCTGACTGCAAAGAGGAATCCTCTCTGGCTAGCTGCTTTACCTCTTCCTGGCCATCCCGGTGGCTGGTTTTCCCACAAGGACCCCATGCTTTCTCTATGGCCTGCGTCTGCACGTAGAAATCTGGGCGGGCCCTTCCCACAGAGGAGAGATTTCTGCGACTGTCACTGACTTTTGCAGCTCCTGGAAGGCAGAGCTCCACAGAGGAGTCTCTGCATACATCAGACCTCTCGCTTCTGGGTGTGGAAGGGCCCCTTTCAGAGGGTTCTCGCAAGCCTGGCTTCTCCCTGGAGGAGGTACCTCCAGATGAGAGTGGGCCACGCAGCCTGGCCAGGTCGGTGCCATGGAGGCCCTGCCCTGGGCAGGGGAGGAGCTGGGTGTCAGTGGTGTGGTCTTGGTGCTTAGGGGGGCCACTCTCTCTCCACTGGGGATTGTTTCCCAAGACTGTCATCGTGCTCCTGGCAGCAGGATGGGAAACTTTCCTGTCCTGCTTTAGTTCTGAGTCAGGCAAGGGAGCTGCTGGTGAATTCTGGAGAGCCCGACTGGGTGGCAGGAACCTAGGCTCAAGCAGATGGCATTTATTCATCTTTACGCTGGCAGGAGAGGACTCTTTTGGACTGGCAGTTTCTCCCTTTTTCTTGCTGCTGCTGGGAAGAGCTGGTGGCACAGAGGGCCCCACATCACCTCCTGTGCTGGGACTCTGTACAGGCTCTGGGGAAGGCAGCTCTGTCTTGGAGGCCTGAGGTCCAGATAGGAGAGCGATGTCCAAAGTGCCCTCAATGGGCTTTAGGCATGATACAGACCTGCCTTCCAGCTTGTACTCTGAGGGGCTTTTCCTCACAGGGGATTCAGGAGCAATCAAGCCTGGCTTCTCTGCTCCACTGTCCACCCGGCCAGCTAAGCCCTTGAGGGGAACAAACGAGCCAGCGCTGATCTGAACTGCATGGGGGCTGCCGATGAAGGCTCGGCTCTCGGAGGCTGCGGAGGGCTCTTGCTGCCCAGCCAGGGGCCGGGCTGAGTTCCCTGGCAGGCTTTCATGGGGACTAGCTGTTGTCTTGGGCTTCACCACAGGGCAGAGGCTGTCATCTTTGTCTTCAAGGGACATTTTCCTCCGGAGGTAATCCATATTGGCCAGCTTGCTGTCTAACTTCTCACATCGGAGAAGTTCCTTGGCCTTCTCTGTGTTTTCCCCCTTCCCGGAGAGGGGCCTATCAATGGAGTGACAGAGACCATCCTGGAGGGTCCCGGGAATGGAGACCTGTTTGAAATCCCTGCTGCCCTGGCTGTGCTCACTGTGCACCAGGCTGGAGCCAGCCAGGGCCCCATCCAAGACCATGCCCTCGCTGGCCCGGGCGCTGGCCTGCTTGTGGAGAGCATCTTTCAGCAAACTGCCCAGAGACTGGCCTTCCTGCACGGTGGCCTTGCTTTCAAAATGGTTTGACCTTTCTAAAGGCTTCGGATAGATTTTCTTGTCTCTCTCTTCGATCTTAAAGATAGCAAGGTTTTCCAAGTCACTCCCAAGCCCATGGGATTTCTGATGGGATTCTGGTTTCTCGGGGAAGCCATCCGGTTTCTTCACCACCACTTTGGCCTTCAGCTTGTCCCGGTCCAGCTCCTCCACAGACTCCTGCCGGCCCAGCTTCCGGGAGACCGGGCGTTTCAGGCAGCCTTGCTCCACGGGCCGGGCGCGGCTCAGGGGTGGCGCATCACCCGCATTCTCTTCCAGGCTCTGTAGCGTCGCTTCCCGCTGGGACTGGTCACGCTGCACCTCCTCCTGTGTCACTTCGAGGCTGTGCTTGCGTGAGCAAAGGTGCTTCTTGTCGCTGCTGTAGGAGGGTGACAGCTTCTCCTCCGACTGCACGCGCTTCAGCAGCGGGGACCTGGGTGGCTCTGCGCTCTTGGGCCGCACGATGTGTCTGACAATGGTGGGTGGGGAGTGCATCTTGCTTGGAAAGGCTTGCGTGATCTTGGAATTGCCCAGCGAGTGTCCCAAAAGGGGGGACGGGGACCGCTGAGGAGAGGTAGGCTGGGGAGTCGGAGAGGGTGTCCGGGCCAGTGGGGAGAGTGGGATGTTGCCAGCTGACTTACGCCTTCCTGAGCGGTACCTCTGCCCTCCAAGTTTGGGGGCCAGACCGTGAAGGGTGCTGGGTCGGATGTGCCCCGATCCGGCTGGGGAATTGGGGGCACTAGAACTTGGGGAGCTGCTCTGGGAGGAATTAGTACCTGTGGGCGGAAAACAGAGACTGTTAGCATCCATGGTCATTTCCACTTTTCCTTCTATACTTGTAGCCCAGACTATGGTGGGTCAGGCCAGGTCAATGTTAGCAAATCGTCTCAGCATCCAGCTAGTGAAATAAACACTTTTGGATAAACTTCCCCACACTGTAGTTTAGCCCCAGACTTCTTGCCTTATTTTATAGGTCAGAATAGCTGTATCTTAGAACCTTTCTGTCTATCTCGTCTATAGCATTTACATCCTCAGTCTGTTTTCCTTAAGAATCCTCAGACGGTGACCCTGCCTCTTCTTCACTCTCTGTTGCGGTCTAGACCAGGAAAGTCACTCACCCGACGGGAAGTCCGGGGTGGAGCGGTAGCTCGGCGTGGGAGACCTGGGAGACAGGCTGTGAGTGGGTGAGCCTGGGAGGCTCTCTCCTGAGGATAGTGATCGGTTCAGGCAGGAGAAACTTCGGCTGGTGTGGAGTAATGGAGAAGGCTGCTTGGCTAGCTTTTTGAAAAGGGATCTCCTCCTAGAGTGAAAACAGGAAAAAATGGATGAGAGTCAACTTTCAGAACTGTTCCTGACTCCCCACAATACCAGTGTATTCAGTTCAACAGCTCCATGTCAGAGATAGGAAATGTCTCTGCAGACCCTGTTAAAGAGTAGGAAAAGTTTTGTATTAAAACTTTTTTATGATGTGCAAAGTCACTTTTAAGAAGAGCTAGAGAGAAAAAAGAGTTGGGAAAACAGGAAGAAGATACAATATATTAAAAATACATTCAGTTACTTATTTGTTAGGTTTATGAAGAGGGAACTCTTTGCCTGAAAGCTTCTGACTACACATCCCCAAATACACTGACACAATTTAATTAAGACACAATACAAAGTAAATCTCTAGGACAGAACCCGTTATCTTGGGTACAGAATTCTTTAATGCTGGTACACTGGGCAGAGGCTTTATGAGTGAAGGGCTGCTGGCTGTGCTTACTCCACTGGGGTGTCTTAAATATTTCTAACAACAGTGTAGTTTGTTTTATTCACATAGTTTTATTCATGTTTCATTCATCATGTCGTTTGTTTTATTCACATTCTCTTATTGAGAAGAGTGTCACTGAAGCACATGACCGGATACCATGCAGCATTAGAGACAAATGTGCTGTTCGACCAGCACATCCTCACGGCAAAGAGCACAGCTTTCCGGGGGGAGGTCCTCAGGGCCTGTGGCTGCCCAGAGTTCTTTTACCATCATATAAGCCGTGTCCACCCCAGGGAGCTTCAACAGAACAGCTCACACTGCTTCCCCTTTGAAACAATTTGTTCTATATGACTTAAAGGACAACAGAAAAGAAGGGTCCTAGAACTTGTATGTGTTTAATTTAATCAAAGTAATGATTATACTCTGGTTAAAAAGTCAAATAGTTCTATAAACTTATGATGAAAAACAGCAACTCCTTTGCCTTCTCTCCACTCTCCAGAGATACCACTTTCTACTCTTATACCTGTTTCTTCTCCCCTTTGTCTGCATGTTGCTAAATAATGTGTTTACCCTGCTTTGTAGTTTTTCAATTTTAGAAATTATCTGTTGATTTCCTACCATGAAAGATGAGAACTGGGCTTTTATACAGCCCCTTTCTGCCTTCCCACCAAATACACTCTCTCTTTTCTCTTCCTCCTAACACAGCTAAATCAAAACGTTTGGTTAGAAAAATGGATGTTGTTTCATTTTGTTATAAATATTATTCATAGCTGGGCCATGCAAAACATAATTCTTTCTCTTTTCCTATGTAAGCTTGTTTGTTTTTCTGAGATTTCATATATCTTTTTTTGTTCGTTTACTTATTTTTCTGCATTTCTATTAACAAAACACCTCTTAAAATGATGCAATTTGATCAGGTCAAAAGTGGGTACAGGAGGAAGCACACTCAGAGAGCTGCCTGCCAGAAACGCAGACCCCCCTCTTGCAGGTGTCTGCAGAGAGTACCAAAGGGTACTCACCAGGGCCCTCCAGGCTGCAAACATGCAGAAGCCAGGTAGATTGCCAGACAGTAAAACAAAGCCCTTTTTTCTAGGGTTATATAGAAACTTTAAAGATAGTTATTTTACAATAGCTGGCATTTTTTCAAAAAATGGCAACTGTTTTTAGATAATGTAAAAGGACATTTTAAATGTAGATGTAATGTTAAAAACTGCCTGGAAGTCCAGTTTCCCAAATCCAACTCAACTGAAATGAAGAAGCTTAAAAAATAGCAAAGGACCATTCCTAGCTTCCACATACAATAAGAAGCAGCAATCTACATCCTTCTACAATACCCGTATGTAAATCCTCTGACTATGGAAATTAATGCTATTCTGACTATGAAGTTTAATGTGAACCTTAACATTTTTCAGAGAGAAATAGAGCTTTCTCATAGGTAAGCAGTTAAACAAGCAGTAACTTTTCTTCCACATAGGTATATACCAAACTCACAAATAGGAACAGCTTCACTAACCTTTCTAGACTTTCTTTCTTCTTAGATTTCTTGCTCCGCCTCACCATCCGGCTCTTATAGCTGTTTCTCCTGGCTGGTCCTGTTTTGATTGATGTGTTTTCAAATGGGGTGGTAGTGATTGACACCTTATTTCCACTCTGTGAAAAAAAGATGAGGTGGTACTGAAGGGGAATGCCATGATGAAGCACGATCACAGAGAGGTAGGAGCTTCAAAGACAAATAAAAAACACACCTGAACATCCGCATGAAAGGCTCCCATTTCTAAGTAACCCTTCCCGCAGTGAAGCCTGACAGAAGACAAACTGGGTGGAAGTTTCTTTAAGAGGGTAGGCTCTGGAGTCCACAGAGTTCACATCCAAGCTCTGTGACCTGGGCAGGCTGCTGACCCTCCCCTCTGCCTCCACTTTCTATTCCAGCTGACTATATCATCCTACCTATCACACAGGGCTGGGGTGAGGATTAAACGCGAGAAAGTTTGCAAAGCCTTTTGCACTGAGTGTGACACATGGAAAGGGCTCTATAAATAACAGACATCTTCATCCATATGCATTAAGTATAAATGTGCCCAATGGCTGTCTGCTCTTGGTTGATTTTCCTTTTTTCTCCTTTTTGTGTTTTTCTTTTGGTTTAGAAATTAGGGAGTAGCAAAACTGAATGAGACATTTACTTTTTATTTTTTTTAAAGGTTCCGTTTCCATTGCCATAAAAGCTGTCAGCTTGCAGAGCTGGAAAGTTTTTGCCGGCCAGTAGGAAACCTCTCTTTAACCAGGTCACGCAGTGGGGAGGTGATTCCTGGTGGGTTTCTATGTCCTTTCACTCAGTGCTGGGACAGGGGCTTGCTGGGCAGGCCCCTGGGATGGGGCTGAGTGCAGAGTCAGCAGCTAAGCGGAGGGGTGCCCAGGGCAGGTGGGCAGTCACTCTGGCATCAGTGATCCCTTCTTGAATTTCGTGATAACCAGGGGAGAAGCATGTCCTTTTCAAAGTCAGAGATGGCTCTGATTACTCTGAAAATTATCAGAAGTAGAACAAGAAGGGCCTTTTAAAGGCCCCTGCCCAGAAGACATCTAGCAGCCAAGCTCCGAGTGGTACCAAGAGGAGAGGAAAGTAGCGAAGGGGCAGAGGATGGCAGAGAACAGGCAATGGCTGTGTTCATGATAACATCTACTTCCTTCCCACCAAACTGGGAAGTAATCCATACCATTATAGGAAATAAATAGTAAAGTATAAATGAGAAAATAAAAATCATTGAGAAGTCTAACACACAGCCATCACTCATAATATTTCAATGTATTTCCTGCTGGTCTTTTTTTTCAGACATGTGTAAATATACACTTATCAAAGACATGCTTTCAGAACTAATCTTTCTATATTTACAGTTTTATGTTGTTTTTCATTTCACATTATATACTTCTGGAAAACATTGCCATCATTAAATATTCTCTCAGAACATGACTTTTATTGGCTATCTTAAGATACTCCATCAGATGGGTGAATCAAAACTTACAATTTCCTACTGCTATGTTTTCCTGCTTTTCCACTTTTTTTAGTGTTGATATTGTCTCTTACTTGTTTTGGTTACTTGTACTTCTTCAAGGAATTATTTTTTCATGTCACACATCAGTTTAATATTGGAAAAGTCTTCACATTTTATCTTTGGGTTTAGAGTTATATGTCTAATAACATAATTCCATATTTAATGTCATATTTGGAGAAAATATTTCAAGGAAATCGGATTTTAGCTTCAACAAGAGCACAACGAGTAAGTTAGCCATTCTATATACAAATGCCAAAATTTTAAAAATAAATCTTTACCTATTGGCATTCAAGTTATTCTTTTTTAAAAAAAAAAGACTTTCCATTTTAATGAACAATCAGAATAAATCCTGATTAAGTAACTTTACAATTAACAATTAAATATTTAGCGACAGTTAATGTACTAAGTTGTACAAACATTATAAATATTTAACAGCATTGGTTGGTGTCTAGTTATTCTTTTTATTTTTTTAAATTTTTATTTATTTATTTATTTTATAGAGACAGTGTCTCACTCTATCACCCTCAGTAGAGTGCCATGGCATCACACAGCTCATAGCAACCTCCAGCTCCTGGGCTTAGGTGATTCTCTTGCCTCATCCTCCTGAGTAGCTGGGACTACAGGCACCTGCCACAACGCCCACCTATTTTTTTGTTTTGCAGTTCGGCCGAGGCCGGGTTTGAACCTGCCACCTTTGGTATATGGGGCTGGCACCCTACTCGCTGAGCCACAGGCACTGCCCCAGTATCTAGTTATTCTTTAAATGAAAATATCAGCTTATAGGTAAGATCTACCGGTGGAGCTTTTCTGGAATGAGGTATTTTTTTCACAAATCCAGGCCATGTGCTGAAATTGAAAGAGGTGTCACACCTCATGGCTGGGGGTACCTTTCCCTGAAGTTCTGTCTATCCTCGGCCACATTCGCAGAGTAGACCATCACGGGGGCTTAACTCAGCCCTGCTCTTTCCAACTATATCTTTATCCATAGAGATTAACAATGCCACCTGGGATTTTAAAACCACACTTGGATCTTTAAACTGTTTTTCATATACAGGGTGGCCATAAAGTTCATGTGCACACAAATTTTACAGTCACCCTGTATAGTTTCTCAATTTATTCCCGTAACTAAGGCGTGAGGGTTATTTGTTTCGGCCTGACGATTTGGAAGAGGTTGTTATCCCTGCTGTGCAGATAAAGGAAACAGATTCAGAGGCCCTGAGATTCTTCTTTCCCAATCCCACAGAGGAAGAGCCCAAGCCTGGCTCTCCCGCTTCTCATCCCCAATCCTCCTCCTACCACATTCGGGTCCCCCCCACTGCCTGGCACAGAGTGTGCCTGGTGCTTCCTGAGTAGTGAGCATTTCACCAACGTGAGGTACTGCCAAGGTGTCAGAATGTCAAAAACAAGTGAAGGAGATAGAAACATACCACGAAACTGGGTAAGACAAGTGTAGGCCCTCAACACTGACCATCAGCAAAGA
Organism: Arctocebus calabarensis; assembly: GCA_963573935.1. Classification (NCBI taxonomy): domain Eukaryota; kingdom Metazoa; phylum Chordata; class Mammalia; order Primates; family Lorisidae; genus Arctocebus; species Arctocebus calabarensis. The sequence continues at coordinate 20,815 of CAUYON010071368.1, forward strand.
GTGACAACCAGGGCTTACTGCATCGCAAGGCCACTTGCACACATACGCCTGCCTTCCCCTACAGAAACCAGACCAGTTTGCTCTTTCTTGTTTTTACATGTAGTTGTTCCGGAGGATGACTCATTGGACTTACAGACACCAAAGCCAATTTCTCCAAGGGGAAATACAGAAACAAGGATGCAGAGTGCAAATGTTATGCTGGGAACATTAATGGTTATAAAAATGGTAAAGAATTGGAAAATAAAATAAATAAATAAATAAAAAGAATTGGAAAATAATAGCTGGGATTTGAGAAGCCTGCCACCTGGTGGATCCACTCCGCCACAGCAAGGGCTGCCTCCACTCACAGGGGCTTCCCCGGTGGGTTTATTGAAAATTTACTTCTCTCCATTGATAAGCAACCTCTTATCAGCCAAATTCTGAGGCACTTGTTCAAAAAATAACAACAAAAATAAAGTCAGCAGACCATTAAATTAGTTAGTTCACTTTTAAGCTATTTTAGTGATGAGTGCACAGCCGGAAGAAAGTTCTTTTAAACTGGCTGAAAGGAATGCAACAGCACAAGTCTGGCGGTGTCAGCTATCCGTTGGCCCTGAGTAGCCGCCCTGCAACTGCTTTTACATTTTTTTTCTCTGCAAACTGCAGATGGAGGATGGGCTCTCTCTATCCCCCGTGTCCGTACCCTGACCCACCCTTCACTACCCAGCCCCAGGCTCCAGCCCACTGGTTCACCTGTGTATCTCACATGCCTTGAGGTCTCCTGCCCCTGGGTTTACACACTGTGCCTAGACTATCCGGCACCCCCTTTCCATATAAATCTCTCAAAGCCCTCCCTGGGCTGACAACCCTGGATTTTTGGACACCATTCCTGTCTACCCTGGAGAAAAGTCATCTCTCCTCAGAACTTCTGCCATGTTTATGGTCTGTTCCTTACGTTTCACACGTTGATTACAGGCTGGCATTGCCACTGTTTCCCCCTCGTGGACATTATAAGCAACTGGCAAACAGAGACTTCACATGCAGAGAGGCACGGGAGAAACAGGCTCTCAGGGCGAGCCATCCCCTGCCCCTCCCCAGCACACACACTTTGGTTGCTTTGTTAACTTCTTACCTGTGAAATGAGAACATTTGTATTTACAGCACCTACCTTCCTGTAATGCACGTATTACAGAGCTTGGCAGGTCCCAAGGGTTCTCTTTTCATTAGCTATTCTTATGTGTCAGCTTTGTAGTACTTCCCACAAGGCTCTGCACATTCAAGGAGCTCAGTAAATAGGTGAGGATGGCAATGATGCTATTTGATGGTCCCCATTTTAGGATCTAGAGGCTCCCAGAGTTCATGGAAAATTCTTTTTTTTTTTTTTCGTGGTTTTTGGCCAAGGCTAGGTTTGAACCCGCCAACTCTGGCATACTCTGCATATGGGGCCCGGCACCCCACTCCTTTAAGCCACAGGTGCAACCCATGGAAAATTCTTTTTCTAAAGCAGGGACTGGTGGACTTTTAGGGCTTCTCTTATACTTTGGAGGTTTAAACTAATGCCACTGTAAAACAGTGACCTGGTTGAGTGGAAAGTTTCTTGGACCACAGAAGTGAGCCTGGCAGGTTATCACGGGAGCAGGGGGCAGTGCTGGGTCACCATGGTCTCCACTCAACACTCTACTGGGCAACGAATGACTTAAGTCTACTTACAAAGTTCTCTTAGATCGTCAAATGGAGGTGGCAGGAAAGCTTGGGGTGAAGCCATGCCAGTGGGGAGTAGAGCTGGAGAACCATGACCTCCTGTAATCCCACGCATCCAGGATGCCAAGTGACAAGTTTCTCCGTGCGTAGAAGTTAGCACTTCCCTAGCAGGTTCACTTTGAATTTGTGACAGCAAATGAGACCAAATATGACACGTGAAAAGTGCTCCCTGTGTCCATTCTCCCAGAGATGAACACTGTGCCCGTGCTCCTGCACGTCTAAAATGTACACACAGCCCTCTGCCATACCCTCTCTACCTTTCTCTGAAGGTGCCGTGAGATTCCGTAAAGTACTTGGCAAGTATAAAACACTGTGTAAACAGCATCCAAGAACACTGGCACGCAGCCACCGTGCTGCTGCGAAACCAGTGACGGCACACAGGGGCCCAGCACCGATACCCGCCACTTCACACCCTTCACTCGACAATCGTTGGTTGAATTTGGAAGAAAGCAGCATGATTACACAGTTCACTGGGAAGGTAATTAAATCCCTGTCTCCTCTTTGTCTCATTGCACTCTAGTTACTCCTCTTGAGAGCTTCTTTTATGAACCATGGGCAGGATCCTCCGCCTGGATCTGTGACGGAGCACCCCGCAGCTCCCGAGGGTGCGATAGGCCTCACTCCACTGTGCTTAAGTGACCTCAGCGACGCATGGGGACTGTCCCCAGGCTTGAGGTTGTGGAAGGGGCTCCATAATCACATGAGGGCGAAAGGTTATAAATGGGATCGTTTGAGTCTGCTAAGAGACCTTCCCAGAGAGCTCCAGGGGAAATGCACATTCAAATTTCATAGTTTAAAGGGAAGGAAAGTTTTAAAATCCAGAATCATATTAAAATACTTTACAGAATAAACTACGACACTGACCAATTATGTCTCAGCAAATTAACAAATCCATGTTTCCGAATATATATATTTCTGTCTATTACTTCTTATTCTGTTGTTATGAAGACAGAGATGGTATGACCTAAAAATATGCCCTGGCAGGAGAGATTCTGCATATAACATTGGTACAAAGAATACAACATTGGTACAAAGAAAACGTACATTATCATCTGAAATCCCTTTCACCTTTCTTTTAGTCACAGATGCCAAGATTTGGAAATCTCTAGTAGAATGAATGACAATGAGGAGAAGCAGACCCACACCCCACAGACTTGTCCTCTAACACAAAAGGCCAAAGAGGGTGGCGCCTGTGGCTCAAAGGAGTAGGGCACCAGAGGTGGTGGGTTCAAACTGGGCCCTGGCCAAAAACTGCAAAAAGAAAAAAAAGAAAGGTCAAGGGGAGCAACGAGAAAGCTCCAGGAGCACTTCAGAGGCAGCAAGCACTCCTGTCTGCACCTCTGCAGTCCTACGGACTAAAGGCTCATACTGGACAGAGGACACAAAGGAAGAATCCTGGCCCTGCCTGGGTCCCTCTCCACAGGGCAGCTTGGAGCCCACCACGGGGCACTGTGGACCACAGGACTCAGAGTTGTGAGAGAAGCAGCTGGCCACACTCATGAATCCCTTCGTCTCTCCTGACTTTTGTCTCAGGGAATCTGAGGTCATCTCAGGTGACTTTCACAGCGCAGGAAGCTCACGGTCAGCAATCCTGCTTCACCTCCCACTTCTTGGACATTTTCTCCAAGACGTGCTCCATCTCAGCTGGACAAACAATATTATCAGAGACAGATGCTGAATGGAATTGAAAACCACAGATCTGAGGCACTTAGGTGCCAGACGTGGTATTTGTTTGTCCTTAGTGGGCCATACAGCAAAAGTATAGCTCAACTCCAGTCATCTTAAGGCATTTGCCCTGAAATTAAAGGCACGAGGACCAGGACACAGCTAAGCAGCCAGGTAGTGCCTGGGTCCTCCCAGACTAACTGCTAGGCTGCAAAAGAAGAACCCCACACACCTTAATTCCACAACCTTATTGAGCTCCCAACCCCCATAGGGCCTGAGCTCAAGACTAAATTCTCATTAATGCCATTTGCTGTTAAATTAATTAACAGCAATAACTCTGCCCACTCCTTCGCACTGGATGTCTTGATAGATGTGCTGTTTACTACTCCTGGGATGTAGCTCAGACCTCAGATCTCTTCAAGAATATATTCACATGGGCTGTAATAACAGCACAGAGCAGAGGAGAAAAGTCATTTCACTCACTTGCTTTTTAAAGATGTGCACATGTGCACCTTAACTTCCCTGTAGTCTCCTCCAAATTCCTCATTTTCTTCCAAGTTCCAGCACCGTGTCTCTTTTTGGTGATGCCTCTCCAGAACCATGACATTCCACCCTTTGTCCTAGCCAGAATAATTAAGCTGTGTTGCTTTTGCTACATACATATCTCATACTTTGAAGGCAGAGACCATATCTTAATTGCCACGTTACCGATGTCTACCAGCCTCAGGAAGAGTGCTGTAGAAACATCTGAATGACTATTTAAGAGATATGTATAGGTTTATGCTTACAGGTCCTTATGCTCTGCCTCCCTAATTAGACTGTGGGTTCTGCCAGCCACACACCTCTCTGGCTGGCAGCCCCCTTCAAGAATCTGAAAAACAGTGCTCAAGAAGCAAAAGGTCTGCTGATTATAAAATAATCCTACAATATGGAACTGTATTTCTCATCATGGATAAATTAGCCTTCTTTTTCTCAGAAATTTTTAAGTCAAATACATAAATTTATCTTTTTGTTTTAACCAGATTCATATTTAGAGGTATAATTTTATATTCTGGAGCCAGCAGGTGGCAAAGCAAATAACCCAACAGCACTGCCTGAGAGGATCAGTGTACACACACCCTCTCCCCATTTACAGGCACGTGATCTTCCTCCATGGGTTCTATTTGGCTTACATTTTAAACAGAAATCAATCCTCTTTTAAGTTGATTTGAAAAGGGGGAGGGAAGCCTAATAATTGCTAGGATCCCTTCTTTTGCTATCACTTCTTTTTATAATTGACAGTCCAACCTGCGTATCTTCACAATTCTGTCTTTTAAAGGAACTCCAACTCTCACACTAACCTCACAGTTTAAAACTGTTTTGTTTTCTACTATCCTAGAAAGTTCCCATTGAACGCTCCTAAAGAAAATCCCCTTTAAGACAGGTGACAGTCAAACAGATTTCACTATGTGAGGTATATAAACAAAGAGAATTCTTGCTATTTATGGTTGAGAATGAGAAGCTAAATTAAATTAGGAGATAAGTGTGCAGCTACAAGGATATTATTTCAGAACATAAAATCAGAATTCATAAAATCTTTGTCTTTACATTAAACCTCAGACTACTAAATGCTTTCTCAATAATGATGCAGACTATGGAAGTACCATGGAGCCACCAATCTCCTGGGACTCGTTCCTCTGGCCTACCTGCCTCCGCTTGGGCCCTGACATAAAGAAGGCGCTACCTTTAGCAGGAGCTCTATAACTTCCGTGTGGACAAGTCCGTGCACTGGCTCGCCATTGATGTGTGTGATCAGATCCCCAGCCTTCAGTCCCGCCTGGCACGCTGGACTTCCTTCTTCTACGTTCTAAAGTCCAAGGGCAGAGAATATGTTTGTGAGTGAACATATGACAACCCTAACACATATGGTTTCTTCTGGCAGAATATTCTAAATTAACGAGCAAATGATTCTGACCTCCTGAACAGAAAATCAAAAAGGCATAGTGCCTATTCCTATTCTGTCATTGTTCCCAAATAAGACAATTCATATGGTTTCTTAAAAAAATGTCAAGTGAATTAAGAAGGTAATTTTTTTTTTCCTTTTTCGAGACAGAGTCTTACTATGTCAGCCTTGGTAGAGTGCTGAGGTGTCACAGCTCACAGCAACCTCAAACACTTGGGCTAACGTGATTCTCTTGACTCGGGCTCCCAAGTTGCTTGGGACAACAGGTGCCTGCCACAACGCCCAGCTAAGGGAGTTAATTTTTTAGAAGACCAGGGTGGAAGAAAAAGACAGCATGAAAGAAGGATGGAAACATTGTCTCTGACTACATCTACCAGCTTAGCATGTATGAGTAGATAATCAAATAGGATAACTGGACAGAACCAAGAGGAATGATTAGTTTTTGCCAATTTCAATTCCACCACATAGACAAAGAGAAAGAGCTTTAAAAGGAAAATAAAACAGGTCCCAACTGCCATCTTATAAGGAAATACATTTGCTATTAACTTTGCCTCCGCCAACTTATCTACTCTCCAGATTGGCTAAAAATGAAAACTAGCAAGTTTGAGAGACTGTTGTCTCACCCAGACGATATGGTGCACGGTATAGATGTCACTGTCTCCCACATACACCCGGATGGCTCGGATGGTGAAGCCATAGTTCTTCCCCGAACTATGGATCACAACAGGCTGATGTGGACTGGCAGACGCTCCTGAAGAGTCTCGGCTGGGAGAGGAATCTCGTGAAGAAGAAGGGTCCGAGGACAGGGAATGAGGAGACATAGGACTTCCCAATGGGGAAACAGCAAACATATCTGCGAACAAAGAAGCCAGTCATCAGAGCCGGTCCTGGTCACACACATCTACTCCAGCCGGGACTGTGAGCACAGTCACAAAACGAACCCATTCATTTCCAATAGCAAAATAAAGAGGTGATAAGCATGGATGTTGAAACAGATGCTTGTCGAGCAAACTTCAAAAGTGCTTCTATTTTAACTAATTTTTCAGTTACTACCCTAATGTTATAAATTCTTAATTTTCTACACTAATTAAAAGACACATATAAGCAACTTTCTGGCTCTGATATTTTAATATATTTGATTTTAATTAAAGAAATAAATCATAGATGCAGTATTTCAAGTACATCCTAACACACTGAAAACTTTCCATGCCACAGAGAGAGACACCACAGCCTCAAGTCCTGCACTAAACAACTTTGCCATGGTCCTTTTCAACACACATGCCTAGGAAAGCAATTTACCAATTTATCAGTTGCTTTCTACAATGCTAGTGACTGATTAAAGAATTCTGATCCAGAAGATAGCAAGGTGGTAACTTCTCTATAAAATAATAACTCACTACTAGGGTTACAACTGATTCTTTTCATAGGTACCCATAATTCTGATAAGGTTTCTGGGCTCTCATCAGACACTGAATCAGCTGGCACCTTGATCTTGTACCTCCCAGCCTCCAGAAGTATGAACAATAAATTCTATTGTGTATATATTACCCATCAGTATTTTGTTACAGCAGTGGAAATGAACTATAACACAAATATACTTTTAATTTATAGTTCATATCACTATTCCATCTATTTGAATCTAAACAGATTTTAAGTGGTGATGTGAAATAGTCTGTATGTATACATTTGGGGGTATGTTTCTGAGAAAAGGCAGAATGACCTATAAAGGATGCTGAGGTTTAAGTGTGACTTAGTTGGAGCCAGACTGCGAAGCACCAGTGCTACTGAAGGCTCACGTGGGTGTGGTGAGTCCCACTGTGGTCACAGCGGGCTACAGGTATTCCACACTACCTATTGTTCCGATATTTACGCTTGTCCAAAGAAGAGCAAAGCTACATGTACCACTACTGATGCTGCCTTCCTCCTGACTTCACAAGGCATCTTGCTTCTCTTGCTGGCTCCCTCCCTATAACCAAAGGCCGGGGGAAGAGATGCATGCTGGTAGGCAGGGAACTTCAAAACATGCACATGGACACGCACTGCTAAAAAGCCAAGCTCCTAACTTTTTACCTCTTGATACATTCCTTTAGCTTCTGACATTAAATAATTTCCCTATTTTACCAAAGTATGAGCTTTCATACCAGGTTTTGACAGCACACTGGACTGCACCACACTTACCTTCCCTGTTGTGCAGCAGTCCTGCGACCACCGTGTGGGGTTACAACGGGTCACTCAGACTAGGGAGAAAGGTGTTTGTCCTATGGTGCTAAGTGGGACATCTCCCAGAAACTGAATCTGCTACAGTGGGCACTAAAGATATAAATAATCCCTTTATTTCACTTCCCATTTCCACTCTCTTGCTGGTATTTCAATGATATCACGATCATCAGGGTACGTATTTCATCTCTGCCAGTGGATTTATTACAGACTTAGAGACCAGTAGAGGCAAAGCCAGTGTGTGAGAAAATATAGACATTCAACGTAACCCTCATTAAGACCAGTGTTAAGACCAGGGACAGAAAATGATTTGACTACCAGTAGGAGGAAGCATAGCTCAACTGACAGTGTTAAGACAACTTATACCTTCAATGCTGTGAGTGTGACTCCAGCGATGGAAAGCTTAAGTTCTCTGTGTCCACTTCCTCATTAATTAGATGAGAAAAACTAGACTTAGCTTTCCAGTACCAAGGCTGTAAACAGCTCTGCAAAGTGTATAAATGATACACAGTCTAGAGAAGAAAATAATTCATGGGAGGGAAATTTATCATTTAACTTGGAGGGAGAAAAGCAAAGTAAAGAAAATACAGGAAAGATGCCTTCACGGGAAGGAAGCCTCTCTTGTCTCCTGATGCAGAAAGAGATGAAATAGGCCCCGATCGAGTGCTGAGCTGTGCGCCACCCAGTCCTGCTTCAAGCAATCTTGCATCCCAATCAGTATTCCACACTGGGGGGAGGGAGGGCATGCACAAATCACACAATTTCATGCGAGCAGGTGTCTTTCTACCTCCTGGGATCACGAGGGACAGAGCACTGGCAGAAAGGGACTTTGTGACTTTCCCCGAGAGTTTCTTTTTTTCTGTGCTTTCTAATCGCTGTCGAGCCATGTGAGAAGCGGGTTCACTGGGTGGCTTTGAGGCATTATCTGCACTGTCCACACACTCGTTCCGTCCATTTATCTGATCCAAGTGCTCTGAAAAACTGCCAACTGTATAAAGAAGAAGGGATAAACACATTCAGGGAAATTTAGGATAGGCAAGGGGGGCGGGTAGCAAGAGAAGGAAGAACAAATGCTGGAAACACACTCTATGTGGCTGGTAAGGTCATCCGTGTCAGGAGAGCATCAAACACACACGGCGTTTCGAGACAAGTGATATGGAGGAGGAAGAGACAGGAGAGGCGACTGTTTAGGCTTCCTTCTATCTGCATACAAATCTAATTCTCAACTAATACCTCCGTTTAATTAGCGGAATAAATTACTTTCTATAATCTATATTTTAGAGCCCTGGTGCAGCTAGCTCTTCCTCAACTGCCTTCCTCCCAACCATGAAAGATCAGGCTATGACCCAAACATTACCTAACAAACACCATGACCACCTGCTTCACAGTGCGGTTGGCTGAGACTTGATCATCACTATCAATGCTGTTAATAATAATTCTGTCACACGGGCAGCATTAATCACTCTATGTAGGCTTAGGTCTTTGTCCTCTCCTACCATCTTCCTAGGACACACCTCATACTAACTAGGCTCAGGTATGTAACTCACAGAAAGGGCCTAACGTGCTCCCCGGACTTCTCACGCCATAGGCCTCCTCCTACTCTGAGCTCCTCGTCAATCTCAACGTCCAGGACAAAGACAAAGGCTGTTACTCATCACATTACTCAGTAGCCCACTTCATTCTCCTGCTTTTAATCTAGACAGTATGTCATTCACTGATCTTCCCTGAAGTTACCTTCCATCCCCTCTAAGCCACACCTTCTTTACTTTAAATCTTATTCATCTTTCATGTAAACTGGAGTTCTTTTTTCAAGTTCAAAAATCAGGAATCCCTTCAATGGTGGAGCATGAGAGAGTATAAGCATGTAGGAGAATGCAGAATAGGAAAATCACGGGTTTGGTCTGGTGACTGTAGAGGCTGAGCATAGAAAGAGCTCAAACAGGAAGACATGCCGAGTCCCCAGAGAACAGATGAGCGGCCACCAGTGTGCTTTCTCCTAGTCTTTCTCTCCCGAGTTACTAGTTTTCTTTTTCTTTTTCTGAGACAGAGTCTCACTCTGGCTATGTCAGCCTAGCTTACCACAACCTCAAATGCCTAGGCGTAAGTGATCCTCCTGCCTCAGCCTCCCCAGTAACTGGGACTACAGATGCCTGCCAGAATGCTCAGCTAATTTTTCTATTATTAGTAGAGAAAAGGTCTCCCTCTTGCTTAGGCAGGACTTGAACTCCTTAGATCAAAGCATCCTCCTGTCTTGGCCTCCCAGAATGCTAGAATTACAGGCATGAGCCACCATGCCAGGCCTTCTTTATTTTTGAAAGTAAAGACAATTTTGTCCATCCAGGTGAGGCAATGCTCATCTCATTTTGACTTCTAAATGCTATAAGCCTCCTGTGCTTGAAAATCATCAATTCTACTGTCACCTTAAGATATCCATGCAAAGTACTGGACACCATTATAAATGATCCTTTGAGGGACCAGCCAGCACATTTTAAAGAGATGCGAGTTTTTAGTATAAAGTCGTTTTTATTAAGTCCTTTAGTAGTTCATTTCTCTAACAAAACGGAATATGTGTACTGTAAGAATGAGTTTAGCAAATAGGAATAAAAAGCTGGCTGTTATTTGCCTTAGGATTATCTTTTATGTTGTTGTTGCGGTTTGGCCGGGGCTGAGTTCAAACCCGCCACCCTCGGTATATGGGGCTGGCGCCCTATCCACTGAGCCACAGGCACCACCCAAGGATTCTCTTTCTCTGTTGGTCAGTAAGGTGTTGCGTGCAAGTCCTTGGGTCTTTCCCCGTACGTACAGCATGGAGATGGCCACCAGGTGTGCTGCGTCCCAGGCCTCCTTAACTCAGACCACAGCTGTAAGATCTGGGCCAAACTATGACTGTACAGTTGAGTGGTGTGTACAAATATAGCAGCGAGACAGAAATGTCAGCTCGCAGGACTTAAGCTTAACTGTGGGTTAGTAACACAATTCCTTCATCTTTCTAATTTGGTTTGGATGACAAGTAAAAAGTGAAAAGCCAGATCCGTTCATGATGAGTAACTGCATTTGAGCTCTCCACCCAAGGCTCCCAAGCTTTTACTTTTCATGGATTTGAATACAATACAATCATGAAAAAAGAGAAACAGGAAAAAGGTCGCACTCCCCTAGATGCCAGCATGAGGATGTGTGATCCTGTCTCCACTCATCCCTCCTCTTGCCCCCGCCATCTCACTCTGCAGTGCTGCACACAGTCCTGCCCTCGCCATCTCACTCTGCAGTGCTGCACACAGTCCTGCCCCCGCCATCTCACTCTGCAGTGCTGCACACAGTCCTGCCCCCACATCGCACTCTCTAGTGCTGCACACAGTCCTGCCCTTGCCATCTCACTCTGCAGTGCTACACACAGTCCTGCCCCCACATCGCACTCTCTAGTGCTGCACACAGTCCTGCCCTTGCCATCTCACTCTGCAGTGCTGCACACAGTCCTGCCCCGGCCATCTCACTCTGCAGTGCTGCACACAGTCCTGCCACCGCCATCTCACTCTGCAGTGCTGCACATAGGCATGTGCTTCTTTTCTGCCAATGGTGGATAATGTCACCTTAATGTTCTCTAAATGTCAAGGGTTCTTTCTTTTTGATGGTGGAGCAATATAAAAATCAACAAATTTAATTTTACTACAGTCACAGTTTTCAGATTCCCTAATTACCCTTGGCTACAAGCACATCAGCTCATCTGTCTATTCTGTACAGCCCCCACGGTCTTTGATTAGTTTTAGTATGTGTATGGGGGAGAGGTAGAAAGAACAAGAAGAAGGTGGTTTGAATCTATTCATCAAAATGCGTATCAGGGCCCAGGTAGATTTTTTAAATTATGGAAGTAATCACTCACCTGCTTAGACACTATTCCCCTTCCTTCACCTCCTACCTTTCTGATGGTGAGTAGGCTTAGGGGACTGAGAGGTGGCAAAGAATTCACCACACTAAGAACAAATTTCAAATGGAGGTGAATATACTCTGCCCAGAGTGAGATTACTAAGAACCAGTTAGAGACGTTTCTAACCAGTAATATAAAATACAGACATTTCTACATTTGAAGACCAAAATGAGTTGAAAAATGGTCAGGAACCTTAGTCTAACAGGTCATCTTCCTACTATTTCTATACTGCTATCCCCTTGGCTATATAGTTAGGATGGGTGGGACCGTCCAACATGAAACCGGCACCGAGGTGCAGAGAGAGAGAAGAACCCCACAGGGAACTGGAAGCACCAGTGAGGCTCCGCAGAGCCAAATTCTTTAGTGAGGCTGAAATAAACCCAGCCTATAAAATTTGCTTTCTTGGAATGATTTTTTTTTAAAGAAATCTTACACTATAAATATTCAGTTAGTTTAAAAAGTTGATGAAAAATCTTGGAGTCATTCATGGTTATCAATACAGCATATTGAATAGGGCCTAATGAAAACATTTATTATAGCAACCCTAAGCCAAATCCATGTCTCATCTTTCAAAAAAGCATAATGGACATTGCTCCATAGTAGGATATACTACGCATAAAAGTTTTATAAGGCAAATGGTATTTTAAATGCACTTAGGGTCCTGTTCTAAGTGCAAGTTTGATTATCTAATGAGGACACCTCCACTATTAAGAGCCAATAAATACCCATTATACATTGAACACTTCAGACACCTGTGAAGACACTGTCCCTCCGGTCAGGAAGGTCCCTTCACACAAAGGTAACATTACAAAAGTGCTTTCAAAGAAAGGGTCCAGCCCCTGACTGTCTCTTACACAGGCAAAGAAGTCTCAGGAACGTCTTACCCCAGTCACCTGGGGACTGGGAAGGGAACTTTTGTCTGCAGTGGGGTTATTTCAGATGTACATGAAATACCGATTGAAACTGTGTTGGTATTTCTGACTTTCTTCCCCCATCAGTTCTAAATGCACCAGAAAGCATCCATGAACCTCACGGCCTAGGCATCTCACTATACTCAGCATGAGTCTATCATACAGAGATACAGCACGGATCCTGTAACAAAAGCCAACTCCTTCGAAGAAATAACCATCCTTTTCAATGCTAGAGGGAAATCTGGCTTTCTCCTTTATTTTATGGGTGATTACCTTTGAAAGACATTTTCAAGAGTAATTTTGACAATTCGAATATTTGATATTGTCCCTCACTCTGAACTCTGAGTCAGTCACAACTTCAAACGACACACTCTTGCATCAACAATTGAGAACTTGCTCCCTGAGCATGTTCTGAGTGCCCTGAGCAGATCCCACTGAAACCCGGCTGTGAAAGGGAAGGCCAGCTCCCAGGTCAAACTGAAGAAAGGATAGTTTCCCACTTGGCCAAGAACTAAGGAGGCATCTGGGACCTCGGATCTTAGCAGAGGGAGCCTAGGGGCACACACACCCCTCACTACCACCCGCTGGCACTCTAAGCACTTAAGAGTCACTTTTCCATGTGTCAGACGAGGACGGCAGCACGGTACCAGGGTCCTACCTGACAGGGTGGAGCTGCTGATGGTGCTGGCAGGGGTCGTGACCTCAGGCTCCTCCTGCGCCCCCTCTTCAGGAGGAAGGGCTGGCTTCTCTGGCTCCTCCCGGGGATCTCCAGGGCAGGGGGCAGCTTCATCTTGTTCTCCCTCTGTTGAAATAGCCAGTTTGGGAAGCAGGCTAGAGCTGAGTTTGCGTCTGTTGCTTTCAGTATCTGAAGAGTTGGATGTTGATAACTGTTGCCTTAATTAAAAATGAAAACACAGTCATATACACATACTAGGAAACTGTTAAAGGTGAATTTTGGAGGAAGCCAGGTAAAAATGGGACTTGGTTAAGCCTCTAACCAAGACATGTCTAGTGCGATGGTTCTTAACAGTGTGGCACCCAGAACCAGAGGCATCAGCAGCACCGGCGTGACCCGGGGACTTGTAAGAAATGTACATTCTCAGGTCCCGCCCCAAATCTACTGCATCAGAAACCCTGGAAGTGGGCCCAGCAGTCTGTGTTTTGCAAGCACCCATGTACTCTGACACTCACTAAAGTCTAAGAAACATGGCTGTAGTAGCTGTTGCTTATGATATGATTTAAGAGGCATTTCACATACATTTCAGAATATTCTGAACTCCAGCTTAATGTTTCCGTGGATGGCAAGGTGGTGCTTTTGGTTTTGTCTCCTGAGTCTTCCTTTTCTTCTCCTGAATTCTGAGTTATTCGATCTATACTGCTGAAAACCTGGAAGGCAAATAATCCATGCTTATAAATATCTTCCAGGAAAGAGTTTGCCAGAAAACAAAACAAAACAAAACAAAACCTCGTCTTAGGAGAAAAACCTGAGAAGATAACTAAACTTTTAACTGAAACCATGTCTTCAGAAAGCACTTTCCACTGATATTTACTTGAATCCTGAGATGAAGGGTCACAGAGTATACTTTTTTTTTGTTTTTTTGAGCAGGGAGCTATGAATTCATCAGCCTCTTTTACTGTATCTCTTTGTGGACTTTGTATCTGCAAACTAAATCCATAGATGTGCTGGGGTTTCTAGGCCTGGGAATCAATACACCTTTTAGATTACTTTTTAACTATGAAGTCAATTGGAAAAAGAAAATAACAGAGAAAAAGATTTAATGGCCACCAGTCAGGGGTAGGAAGAAGAAAAATGAATTGGAATTGAGTGCAAAAGTAAAGAATAAATTATCTTGTTCAAGACTTGGGCAGGGGAGGGAGAAGGTGGGGACGGAGCACCTATTTGGTTATGAGAGCCAGACATCATTATTATTTTTTTTTCCACAAAAAAATAAAACACATGCCTCCATCACATGAGGCTGCCTAATCAGAACTCAGGCAAGGCCAAGGTCTCAGCGCCCTCTGAATCTCTGCTGTCCCATAGAAAAGACAGAAGGAAAATGGGGGTGCTGAGGGCCAGTGCAGAAAGCCCCACCACCCTTCTCTGCCTCTTGTGCACTGACAGGAGTGGTCCTCACACCCCAGATTAATCTACTGGGATTAAAAGAATGGTGTAAAGCACGAAAGACGGTGGGAAGTGAAATACTATCCAAGGCAAAGTGAGAAAGGGGTTAGGGGTTGGCTTTAATAAACCAGAGAACAGGTCCTGGTCTGAGCCCACACTCAGTGTTAGCAAAGCTTCTGTCCTGGCTCAGGGACGGACTGGCCACTCCTCACTCCAGGGAAGTCCCCACTCTGCCTCATTTGTATAAATGGGGGGACAGTACTGGCCAATCTGCCACTGCCCTCTATGTAATCACTTGGAAAAAGCTATGGAGCACTTTAAAATCACTGAATGTTACAAAAAAACTAAATAATAATCACACAAAATGCCATGGCAACAGAAAATATGTTGCTACTGAAAATAGCAGAAGGGAGGAAGGATGCCCCTGGGTTGATTTCCATCTTTCCTAGGGCCCCATCCTGTCTCAGAACCATCGGTTTTGTTTGTTTGTTTTGATTGCTTTTTAATCTCATCACTATCAGGAAAAAAACATCTTCCTCAAGCATCTATTTTAATAATCCTCTACCATTTCCGAAATCCTAGCTTGGTTTCCTACTGCCTTTTCAAGATGACTTATAATTTCTATCACCGGTTATGAGACTTTCTGATTCCAAAGTCAACTGTCCCCGAGTATCTCGCTGATGGCAAGGACTGAGCCCTTCTCCGTGTGCTGTGCCCTGTGTGATCCCCAGGAGAGGGTTCTGGGCACAGGGAAGCGTGCGCTCTTTATTATAGGATGAAAGAAATGGAATCCGCCTCCACAGCCTGCCCCTGAGACAGGCCAAGGACATGCAGGGCAAGATCATCACATAAGCAGCAGCCACACATTCCGAAAACGACGGCCAGGCAAAAGGATCCCAATTGGTGGAGAGGGAGAAATAATACACTTCCCCAGCAGGGTTCCTACTCGGGACTTTCAAGTTGATGAGGTCACCTTCCCTAAACAAATAGGAATTTTAAGCAAAGGAGACTCAAACTCCCCTGCCCCCCCCCCCAAAAGACAGGCTGCTTTACAGTCCTAACCAGCAGTTCAAGGGTGCAGAATATCTGGCCAGTGGGGGTTTCTCCCAGAGAGACTGTATGCTTACGCCACGCTTTACTTACTTTTGAAAATCTATGAGAACAAGAAGAAAACTGCCTTATTTCCACACTAAAGTCTTCGTCATTGGTGTCATCTTCTTCTTCTGTTTCCATATGATGATACTTCTCTGACCGAGCTATAGAGAAATGTTTGGAAACAGTTCCAATTACTTAAAATTTCCAACTTTTAATTTAGGAATTGTAAAGTGTGCATCTGTATCAAATCAACATTATCTTCAGGAACTCATTGATATGAGATTGGGGGGCTGAAGAGTAAAGCTCATTTTTACCCAGTAAAGCCCAAACAATGTTTTATGTCAGTTAATGCACATACTGTCGAAATAACTGGTGTCATCCTCAGATTCCAGTTGGGGAATAAATTCTGCCTTCTGTCTCAGCAAACTGTTCCAGTCTAAAGAACGGAAGAATCGATGCTGTTTGACTTCGTAGGCACCACCTGGTGGGGGTCGGGGCAGGTACAGACAGAGAAAAAAGTGTTAATCTTGCAAACAAGGGTAAATATCAGTTTTTAAGAACAATTTTAAAAATGTATCAGCAGAGAAATAAAGATGACATGGAAATCATCCTTTTTCACTCTATAACGAAAACTCCCCAAATTTTTCTGATAATTTATCAGATTTGATTTTGCTAAGAGCAGTTGTTATGGCACAGTTTTCCTCTGTTAATTTTTCCATGACTTCCTCCAGTTTTCAAAGGTTAACAATGTGGTCACTTAAAATCACATTATGCCAAACCTGGGGATGTGGACGCATGTTGGCCCAAATCAAACTCATTAAAAACTAAAAGAAATTCTAATAAGGTATAAAATGTGTTCACAGCACTATTTCCTCTAGAGGTAAGGTTAAAAAATAATGACATTTTTCTAAATACCATACACAGCAGCTACTGTTCATTTTTATTGGCTCACTCATTAACATAGGTAGGAATTAGAATTCTTAAATAGGAAACTGACAGACCTGATTTATAGATTTACAATGCCTCTAATGAAAATCAATCATAATTCCTAAGTTTCAGGTTACTTTTTGCCAAGTCATCATGATAGCATCATTCAGTGAAAATTTAAATTCAGTTCATGATTTTAAAGATCAGGCCTCATTACAAGCACACCCCATGTGAAGAGAAGAAGATACAGTCTATGAAATCACAGCTGGACAACGGACACCACCCTACGACCAACACACACACTGTTGAGGGGAGAGAAAACAAAGAATCAATCAAAGGAAGAGAGACTTCTCAGGAGACAAACACGAGGGTCTAATCCTCCTCCTACAAGGAGACTCCTTTAGGTCTGATGTAAATGACTCTTTATTTCAGGTGTCACCCAGGTCTCGCTCTGTCCTTGGTGGAGCACAAAAGGAACAGGATGAGAAATGCAAGTTGATGAAGATGGGCTATGGGTCTTGGTTGGGTGGTGGTGGGCGCTGTCGGTGTGGTTCAAGGCTGCAACTCTGTCCCCATCCTGCCCTTTCTAGCACAAGGCAGAGCGTGGGCTCTTGCTCCAAGCACAGCTAGGGCAAACCATGCCCTGACAACAGTGGAATGGACAAAAGGGCAAAGTGGGGAAATCAACCCCCAAAAGAGAAGAATGGATTCTTCTTTATAAAGTATATGATTATATTCTTTATCCAAGATTCTAACCAGGTGTTTTCCGAGTTTCTAGCAAAATAAAGAAGTCTGACATTAAGCATTAGCAAGTATGACTGAAAGGCTGGCTTTATGACCAATATTGTGCTGGATGCTCCAGTTTCCTTTAAATTTACTGAAAAGAAGCCCGGGAGGTTGGCACAATCAACTTCATTTGTGGATGCGGAAACAAAGTATAAGCAACAAAACTCAAGTGGACCAAGATGCACCGAAGGGTCGGGACCAGAGGGGCTGAGCCCAGACCTGTACCCCAGTCACTCCCCCTGCCACAACAGGAGGCAGCACGCTCCAGTTTGCTCCCACTCTGCTACCTCCTGCGTCGGGTTGTAAATGGATCTGCAACGGCCAACACGAGGAACCGAGCTAACAGGAGATTGTCCGACTGCTCCACAGCACGTCTGCGCAGTCTCACCCTGACCCACCCTGCTCCCTGGCTTCCATCCGGCCTGATCAGTACCCCAAACACAGCTCATGGTGGCAGCTTCTTCCAGTGCTCTTTTATTTGGAGAAGCAGAATGTCAAAGCCAAGATTTAAGATAGGGCTTACATGCTCCCTATCCAGCTCCCCCACTGTGCTGATGACAACGAGGTCCACGGGGTCGAGCCCTAATTAGTGCCATCATGCACATCTCTGGACTCCTGGCCCACCAACGGCTGCACTACACCACGAGGTCCACCACTCCAGCTGCTGCTCACGGGGCTGGGTCAGTGGCCCAGCCCTGACATTTTTGGTTGCCCAGCTTTACCTAGGAAAGCAGTTTCTTTGGGCCAAGGGCTCACACAGAACTGCTAGACTTCATTTAGAGAGTTGGGGCCATAGTTTCCTAACTGCCACCCTCTAGAACCCAAGCTGGGTCATCTCTGTGGTCCAAGACAACCAGGTCCTCCCTGAGGCCTCACAGTCTGCCTCTCATCTAGTTGGCATTTCTCACTCTTTGTCCTTTGAGCCTTACTGAAGGAGCTGGTTATCAGTGGGTCCTCTTTCTCATATTAAAGAAACAAAACCAGGGGAAATACCCTCTGGGCCAAACTGTTGGTAAAATATGGATGATGGCCTTATGAGCTAAAGACAAATCACTCCTGCAAACAACAGCTCTCATTGTGAGCATTCCCATGAAGGAAAGGGGAGGAAACTGATTATTTCTTGAGCTCCAATTATGTATGGCACTAGGTCAGTATACTAGATACCTTCAAGAACATCGTTGCATTTACTCCCGACAATGGCCCTATGAGGTCTATAACATGCTCTTTTTCATAGACTAGGAAACTGAGCCTCAAGGCAGTGAAGAAACTACTCAAGACCTCACAGCTGGCATGTGGTAGGAGTCACATCTGAACAGCTCTGAAGTCCAATGAGCCAAACTGCCACTCAAGTGTCTACATGTACAGAAGTATCATTTTAAGAAGGACAAGTCCCCAAATTGCAAGTTATGCTTTGGCAGTAACGTTCTCCCTTTTCTCTCCTTTCTTGGAAGTTTCTTCAACATCCATTACGTTCTTCACACCCTTTTTTCTCAGCCTCCCTAGTCCCTTGGGCAAGTGTGCATTTGCACATTGTTACGGTGAATTATTTTGCCCGCTAAATATGCATTAAATACAAAATGCTGTCACTGGAAGCAGCATGGCAGGCCTGCGGATGCTCAGCCTCATTCTCTGGGCCCTACTGGGACCTGTCGCGTTGGACCTGCCTGTTTGCCAAGCACTTCCTGACAATGCTAAGAGATGGGAAGGGTCTTTTAAATGTCTCCTTGGGGCTTCTACTGGGGGATTTGTTCCCCAAACTGTCAAACCCTGAAAAGACTGAATGTAGCAGTCAATGAAAAACATACAGATAAAAAACGTGCAGCACATGATTTAAAACCATGGATTTGCTGACCATCGCCACAGTCCTGCCTTGCTACATTCAGCCTAATCAACACTCTAAGCACTCTTGGAGGAATACAGGTTGAGTATCACCAATCTGAAAATCTAATGTCTAAAATGCTCCCCGAAAGGAAACCTTCTGAGCACCGACGAGACGCCACAAATGGCAAGTCCACACTTGACCCCATGCCATGAGTTACGGTCCAAGATGTGTGTGGTGGGCTGACTGAAGGACCCGCTCAGTGTGTATTCACAATAGAACACGAAGTCACAACAGTTCATAGGATCAAAGAGGAATTTTTAAGGCAAAAATGACTGTTAGTGAGGCAGATAATTCTGGAGGAAACTTTTTCAAAATCCACCCAGTGGAACACCTCCCCATCCCTAGAGAGGATCTAATCCCTGGTCCCTCAACTGCACCTGTTATTCTTTCTCACCTAGAAAAAACAGAATGCAGTGTGCGGGAACCTTTAATCCAAACACGGCACCACAGAGCCTGCCAGCCTGCCCTTGTTGATTGCTGCTGTTGTTTAAGAGCCGGGGTGGCTGCTCTGGGGGTGCGTCTGTGCTGCTCTGAATACGTCATTTTTTCACTGAATTAATGGTATATCATATTTTTTAATGTGGAGTATTTATGTGTGAATAAGTATAAGAAAATGATTACTTATTGGTAGCACACAAACTCAAAGTCAGGAATGGAGGCGATGCTAAAATCCCATAGAAGCATCACTTGGGTGGCTGAGATAGTGACGTCTTTGCTTTCTGATGGTTCAATGCGCACAAACTTTGTTTAATGCAGAAAATTATTTGAAATGTTTCATAGAATTACCTGCAGGTTATGTATATAAGATACAAATGAAATATAAATACGTTCCGTGTTTAGACTTAGATCCCAACCTACACATACCTCATTATGTATATGCAAATATTTCAAAATCCGAAAAAGTCCACAATCGAAAACACATCTGTTCCTAAGCATTTCAGGTAAGGAATATTCCACTTGAATTAAGCAGAGAAACTCTACAGACTAACACTTGAACACCAAAAAGAAAGGGATTTTTGAATTTCCTTTGGAAGGGGTCTGCCCATTCCAATATATTTTCAGTCAGATGTTAGGAAGACATTTCTCTGGATTAGTGAACAGGATGTGCAAATAAATTTTTGTATTGTTGCAGGACAATCTTAAAATGCCACTGTTTCTCACATTTGGCTCAAGACAGTAAAAATCAGTTGTTAAAATATTGCCCCATTTGATAGCTACTCATAATTCTTAAAGTATAAAGCAAATCTAACTGCAGATCACCAGGGGGTGGAGGGGGAGCATAACACATTTGATAGTTGCTTCAGACAAGTGGAAAAGTAGTAAGGTAGGAAGAAACATGAAGTCCTCTCTCAAATACTTCAAAGGCAGGGAGGCCACCACAATGTCTATGTCTTGTATGTCCAAGGTGAAAAGCACGAGCTTATACATTCAGAAAATTAAAACAACAGTGCCAACAGCATCATATCTGGTTCCAAAAGCCTTATGGGGACAACCTCTTTTTATCTTTACAATAATCCTATGAGGTAGTACTTTTAAAAGCTCCTTTTCACAGAGGAAGAAAATAAAAAGAAATAACTTGCCCATGATCACACACCTGAGATTTATCATTATTATTATTATTATTTTTTTTTTTTTTGAGATAGTCTCAAGCTGTCATCCTGGGTAGAGTGCCACGACATCATAGCTCACAGCAACCTCTAACTCTTGGGCTCAAGCGATCCTCTTGGCTCAGTTTTTCTATTTTTAGTAGACACAGAGGTCTCACTTTTTGCTCCCGGAGTGCTAGGGTTATAGACACCACACCAGCCCATAGCTGAGATTTAAACTCAGTCTGTCTGATTTTGGAGTTTGTGCCCTTAACCTCAATTTATATGGGCTTTCTAATGTGAAAGTCCACTCATCCACTGAAAAGGTAAAAAGTTACAGGTATTATTCTAGTAAGAGATTCAATTCAAAATAGTTTCCAATTAAGCTCTGATCTTAAGCCTTCTTGGATTCTCTGATACAGGTCTACAATTTTTTGTGTGTAAAAGAACAAAGAGATAATATTTTAGTCTTTGTAGGCCACATAGTCTGACATGGCTACCTAACTGTGGATTGTAGCATAAAAGCAGTCACAGATGCTATATAAATGAATTGTCATTGCTATGTTCCAATAAACTTTATTTACAAAAACAGGCAGTGGGCTAGATTCGGCCCACAGGCCATAGTTTGCTATCCCTTGCTGTGAAATACTATTATAAACTCTAGTAGCACAGAATCGTACACTTAAGAATAACACCCTCTGACGGGGGAATCTATGAGCAAATGTAGAAAATAATATAAAATAAATATGTGGAGCTGTTGCAAATGATTTTTGTCTTAGGAAAAAATAGGGAGGAAAATTATTTCTTCCGTATTTTCTTTTACTTCTATTAAAATGGAATAGAATGAAATAGCTCAGAATAAACAACCCACCAAGCCAACAATTTTCACTGATGAAAATTATGGACGTTGACTAGAGTATGTGCATTTATATTTACTATTTTGGTTTCATCTAAAATTCACACACTCTTCTAAATGTGGGATAGCATGATAAATTTATATACTTGGACAGGCTGAGACTGTATACTGGGATCCTTAGGTCTACATATTCAGAATATAGAGAAGAAAACAAAAAATTGTTACCAGAACAAGTCAGAAAAAATAACTAGCAAGAAAAAAATCTACTATCGCCTTAATCTTGAAAGGCAGTGGTTTTTAATTCTCTTTCTTGGGTCACAGTACTGATCATTCTGATGGGAAAGCATGGTTCAACCCCAGGCGCTCATTCCTACTAATTAGTTCAAGTACTGATAACCCATTTCAAAGCCTGTGGATAGTAACATGCTGGGTCAAATCCTTATGGGAACATTTATTAAAAAACAAAAAGAGCTCTACTAATCTAATCTCCTGTTTTAAGTTATTTAAGATGCATGCTTTTCAGGACAGAAGAGTTATGGGTGCCCTTGAAGTTTTGTTCCAGAGCAGTTTTATTTATCCAAATAAATGAATAATTTCTACCTTATAAAACACGCAAGCAACAAAAAGTAAACAACCAGCTCTTCTAGTATACATATTACTCTGATTCAGAAAACAAAATCCAAAATATTACTGCTATAATGTGTTGGAGTCGTGTTCTACACCAACTAACAGATGTTGCCTGTGCTAAAGCAAAACACAAACAAAAGCCTCAGTGCTCCACATAGATGTTATTTCTCGCATATTAGCACAATCAAAACACATGTGCTCTAACCTGTTCCCAGCCTCTCCAGGGGATTCTGCCTGAGAAGCAAGGTAATCAGATCCTGGGCGTCGGGCGGAGGGGCCTCATCCTTTTCAGGCCAGTTGATCTCATCTGGAAGGAAGAAAAGTAGTTTATAATTTCAATGTTCAAAGGGTCATCTAGGTTCTGATAGGACGGATATCACCTGTGAGTTTGTCAGAAATGCAGAATTTTAGGTTCTACCCCCGACTTACTGAACCCACATTTTAATAAGGTCTTCAGTTAATTCCTAGGCAAAGTCCGTTTTACATGAATGGCACAGCTTTCTATAAGGCAGGGAGAGAATGTTTCCACAAGCAGTATCTTTCACTCATTTTGATTTATTTTCCTTTTACAGAATTGGCTCCCAACAAGTTGCCCCTCACAAATATAGAGAAGACTTCATAGAACAGAAACTCAAAAGCACCCGCATCTGGTGGCCACCCAGCTGAGGATCATCTAAGGGGAAGATTTTCTCTCAATTTCCTCAACTGAGAAATGTGGTCACAGCCATAGCATTCTTTAGCTCTAGGAAGCAAAAAGTAATTTTGTAAAAATAACTATTTCCAGAGACAAAGGCAAGGTCAAAATGCTAAGACTGAAAAAGAAGAAGAAGAAGGGGGGAAAAAAACCCCAAAGTAATCATAGTAATGGAAGTAGTTAAAATCCGTCATAAATATTAGAATATATTCTCATTCTAAAGGAGTTTGCCTGAAGATAGGTGTGAGTGCATGAATGTATGGAAATGCAATAAAAACATGAGTTATTTCTGTGTGTGCCTGCCTCTAGCTTCCTCTGCTGCGGTTTAAATCTGATTTGGAAAATAAAACATGAATATGCATCGGAGCCGTAAGGCATCAAGAACAAAGCCAGCATTTGCTGCTTGTGTTAATTAAACAGTTGATTCCCCTTGCCACTCAGGCCTTAGTATCAGAAAACAGCCTAGTTATAAATCCATAAACAGCTCAGATATTGTATAAAGGGCGTACACACTGAGGCAACTCACAAATCTGCTTTGTTAAAGTTTACAAATATGCTTAGCTTGCAAAGTCAACGACAGAAAACAGTGCTGTGATAAAGGGCTCCTTATACACAAAATGGGTTTTCCCCCAGTTCCACTGCGAGACTTTGTCAGGACAGTCCAGAACAGAGCAGGGGTGGTGGATAAGGATGCCAGGGATGCCACAAACTTTCCGGAAACTTGGGGGGCAAGGCAGGGGAAGGATTTTTAAAAACTAGCAGGTAGGGTAGTGATAGATCCTATTTAATTATCATTTAGTTTTGCCACAAGCCACATTAACAATAGTTAGGGTGTGCTTGCAGGTTAAGATCTAAAAGTTATTGAATTTTAAGTGAAAGATGAACAGCTGTTACAGAAATAACATTACACCATAACAACTACCAATGAAATCATTAACAATCTGCGGATTCAATTTGCTTCCTTCCCATTCTCATTATTTATTATTTGGTAGACATTTGTTTTAAGGTTTATTATATTTTTGGAAATTTCGTCATTGTGCCATTAGCCATTTTTCCCACTTATATAAATGTTACCCACATTAACCTTTTCTTCCCTGGTGCAACTTTCCTATTATGGAAAGAAAGACTGGATGACAATTACATCATTTGCAAATCCCACACCAATTTCTTTTGGAGAAAAAAACAAATGATAAAAGGTGACTCCATTGCGAGTACGTTTCCAAATTCCATGTTAACAGAACTTCCTTGGATTAATTTTCAACAAAAATTGCTCTTTTGAGATTGTTAATGTCAATTATATGCTGTGATGAGTGAGTTCTTTTAATTTGTTGGCTCAACTGTTTGATAAAGGTTAACATTTTAGTTGTGAAAACTGTGACACTCAACAGATTTACATTAAATAGCTGCTTCCCAGAAGTGACTTAAAAATAATTCTTAATGATATTTACCACTGATGACTTGCCCAAATAGCTCTTCTGGAGTATCCCCAAAGAATGGCACACATCCAACAAGAAATTCGTAGAGGATAATCCCCATGGACCACCAGTCCACTGGCTTCCCATATCCTTGCCTCAGAATCACTTCTGGTGCAATGTATTCAGGTGTGCCACAGACCTAAGAGATGATTGCAATATTAGGATAATTGGAATATTAGACATGAATTAAAATGAGCAAGATGGCTAACCACTAATTATTTTGCCCAAAGTACACCTGCTCAACCACATGGACTTACACAGGCAAAAAACTTAACAACAATTATAAATAGCTATCTATAACACAAAGGCAAAAAATGGGTTCAAGACCCACAAAGAAGATCTCCACATTCTGTTCTAATGTAGAATTACATATAAAGTTTACTTTCAAATGGAGAATCTGACCTTGTTTGATAGTTTTACCTGTAAGTAAAAACATTTGTAATCTTGAATTTTATAATAATGTGTTTGAAAATCTGTCACTATCAGAGATTAGTTTTTGTGTTTATATAATCAAACTATATTCATTCTAGCTATTTCATAAAAGCAGTGACAGTTAAGATGTGTTTACCTTAAGTAACTTTACAATGAACAGATTGTGGGCACATGGTAATGAGGCATGCTTAAAGGCAAATGGGCCGTGGCTTGGATTTAGCACCCGTGATCGTACAATGCATCATGAGTTTCCCGAGTACCCTACTGAGACTCCTGAATTCCTTACAAAAACAGTTTTCCATTTGTCTCTCTCACACTCTCACTTGTGTGCAATTAGATCATTCGTCTTGCTAATAGACCATAATACTGGGGGAGGAATATAGCAGGAGCGGACAACTGGGAGAGGCCCAGGAAGAAAAATGGGAGCAATTTGCACTTTATTAAATGTAAGGTTTATACAGACATCTAAACCACCAGTAGTAACATGGAGCTGGCCTACACAAGTTAATTCTGAATCTCAATGGCAACACCGTACTTTGTATTTCTCCACAGGACTGACCAGCATCCAAGTGTACCTGTTTATCCAGGAACTCACGTGCATCCTTCTCAATATGACCCTCATAAAGGTTGGTAGTCATGCTCATCAGTCCCACCTTTGATAATCCAAAATCTGTCAGCTTGATGTGTCCCATGGAGGTGACCAACAAACTATGAAGCAGAAGGACACATAATATACAACAATCACTTTGAAGCTGGTTCTTTATTTTAGGTTTTCCCTCTCCCAACATCAATTTGTAAGATTATTTAACATATTGGTATCAGGCTTATTACAAATCTGAGCCTGGAAAGATATGAGGGCCAACAAAGATGTCAAATATTTGCATCTAGCATCTGAGTGTAATTTACAAGGGAAGAGCAGAGACAAGGCACTACCAACCTTGTGTCGGTGCAGTCAGGTACAGTATCACATACAACACTCTGAAACTCTTGGAAAAATTCCAGTATGAAACTCTGCTCCTTTTCCATTTTCAGAATAAGAACATTGGAAAGAAAGGGCTACCAATAATATCCTGTCATAGCTCAGGAACTAAGATAAACAACCCATCTGTGAGTCAATTTAGACACCAAAGAACTTCCACAGAGAAATGTAGTATTATCTCAGAGTTCAAATTCCAGCTCTAATTTAAATTTCTACTCATTAAGCACAAAAACTAAACTTCTCCTATATGTAAAGAATTCATATTTGAATATATTTAAAAGTTTTTATTTTAAGTGGAAAAATAAAAACTTCAAACAGTATATACAGTACCATGTCAATTAAAAAATTAAAGGAATACAGAGGTTTAAAAAAAGCCACTGATAGGAAATATAACAAAATTTTAATAGTTGACTTTGGTAATCTTGTGAATAAATCTTTTTTTCTTTTTTCCCTTCATATTCCAAATTTTCTGGTATGAGCATGAGTCACTTTCATAAAGTTTTTGGCACACTTAAAGTCTTGAATATTAAGATGTAATGTTTTTAGAGGCATCTCAAATTAGTATGAAGCATGAAATAATAAATGATATCAAGATGCATAGCTTGTCATTTGGAGGAAAAGTCCATCTGTATCTCAAATCAAAATGAATTCCACATACATTAAGAATTAATAAAAAATAACACTGTGAATAGAATAAAATATCAAGTATATCTTAGAGTAGGGAAGGATTATGTCATAATGATAACCAAATGCTGAAACCATCCAGAAAACAACCAGTAGCCTTCTATGTAGCTACTCAAAAATTACATCGTTAACAAAACTCATACAAAATATTAACTGGATTTATTATCATCTTTTTCTCTTGTTTCTTGTAAGTTATTAATTTAGGCATCATCACCTTTTGCCCATAAGTTTCCTGAGCTTCAAATAAGCATCATATTCTTTAAAGAATTATGTAAGAATTACCATATACTGTTAAAACAAATCATTTTGGACATTATGGAAGAATTGTGAGATGTGCAAACTGCATTCAAAGAAAATATTTTTATAGATATAAGAAAGCTTCTAGTAATATGCAAAAGAAGATGTTTCATTAGTGTACATACTTATCTGGTTTCAAGTCCCTGTGTACAATTCCATAATTATGCAGATATTCCAAGGCCAAGACCGTCTCAGCAAAGTACATCCTGGCCATATCCACAGGAAGAGGGCCCATGTTTTTCATTAAGGTAGCACAATCTCCCCCTATAAAACACAGGACAAAGATTTAGCAGCCATCATAGCCAGGATTAACAAAGACCTTGAGTTTAGACTGAGACACAGACATAGTACACATGTGTATGTATCACATGCATAAGTAGAGTCTGTGTTAAATAATCATGTTTCTAATTAAAATATGGTATGGAGAAAGTACAGATTTTTATTTAAGAAGCAGAATTGGTAAGAGAGCAGGTTTGGCTCTGAAGTGGAAGTGTACTTTGAACAATTGCTGGCGTAATTTTAGGATAATATTTATGATTTAAAATATACCAGGATAAAACATGGCTTCTAAAATCTGGGCATGTGAGACCGAATCCTGGCAATGGCTCTTATAGGCTGAGAGATCTCAGCCAAACAGTCTTAGTTCCTCCACCTGCAGTATCAGAATGGTATAATGACAACATCAGCTTTTTAGAATTATCGTGAGGATTAAATGAGATAATCTACATGAAGAATTTAGGATATTGACTGACACACATTAAACATGATAAATTTTGGTTACTGGTGGTGTTAAAATAATGAAGGTCAATAAGGTAAAGTGTTGGTGTGGTGGAAAGAACAATGGTGGAAACCAGGCAAGCTATACTTTTGTCTTTTATCTACCACTCAGTATCTGAAAAATAAAAACTGGTATCTAATGTTTAAGATTTACATTTTTAGGATTCTGCTCAAATAATGACAAGAGCTTAATTTAGATGGTCTAAAAACAGTTTTGGCCTTTGCTGATCTACTCATTTTATTAACTTTATGTCAACAAGTCATGGCCCCTTCAAGACTCAGAAACTTAATGTAAAATTGATGGGAAATAAGATTACTTGAACATTTAAAGGTAGACCACAACTTCTTTTTAAAAAGGGGGGGGTGAGCATGGTGGCCCACACCTGTAGTCCCAGCAGTCTGGAAGGCTGGGGCGGGTGGATTGCCTAAGCTTGGGAGTTCGAGACCAGCCTGAACAAGAGTGAGACCCATTTCTAAAAAATACCTAGGCATGTGGCAGGTGCCTGTAGTGGACTGAGGCAGGAGAATCGCTTGAGCCCAAGAGTTTCAAGTTGCTGTGAGCTATGACACCATAGCACTCCACCGAGGGTGACAAAGTGAGACTCTGTCCCCTCAAAAAAAAACCCAAATAAAGTTCCTAAAAATCAGACACTGGATTTTCTTAAATGTATCTCCTTTCCCCTAGCTCATTTTTAATTTCATAGCACATACTGAAAAGGACATATTTTTAATTCATTCTTTAAGACGACCCATTGTAATGAATGCTTTTAGGATATGTAATAAAAATAAGCAGGAAAAATCTCATCACCTATATTCCAACTTTATTGACCAATCGAGAGGAGGTAATGAGGATTAAAAGCTATTAAAAAAGATAAACAACCTTTTCCCAAATATCACTAACTTTTCCTTGTTATAGTAGAGTGAGCATTTTACAAGCAATTATCAGAAGCTAATGACTGGGAATACAGCCATCTCATCGCCTGGCTTCAGTTCCTAGGTGGATGCAGCCACTATGTGGCACAAGTACAGAAAGCTCCCACAACACAAATGAGCAAGGCATTTCTAGGCACAGGCATGGCGTTCCCTGTGGCAGAGAGTGATTTACCTTCTACGTACTCCATGACCATGCACAAATGGCGCCTTGTTTCAAAGGAGCAATACATGCTGACCACAAATGGGTTTTCTGCAAAAGTCAAGATATCCCGTTCCACAAAGGCCTGCTGGATCTGGTTTCTCAGGATGAGGTTCTGCTTGTTAATCTTCTTCATGGCAAACCTCTGCCGGGATTCCTTATGCCGAACAAAGTAGACTGCCCTGGAGAAGGAACAGAAGCATGGGAGTTCACAGGAGAAGAAGAGGGCAGGGTGTTTGGGGATGAGAGTAAACCAAGTAATCATCAATTCTTTTAAAGTTCACGTGCCAGCTGGAATTCAGCTCACACAAGCTATGCTGGCAAGTACGAACACTCTATTCCAAGCCAAACTCCTCTGGCTAGATTAATTTTTTTTAATTCTTTCAGTAAAGGTCACAGACCATAAATAAAGCATCAAATTCATCTTCACTGCTGAAGAAAGGACATGGATGGTCCTCGAAGTGAGCTATTTTCCAATAGCTTTCAATTTTCTAGTAGTTGGCTGATATTTTCTCTTTTTTCACAAACAAAACAAAATCCAGTCTTATAAGTCAGAACAGGAAAGAAGGAACAAAATTACATACTTATCAGGAGCTGGATCCTTTCCAGCATTAGATCTAACATTAGATATACATTAGATACTTTTTGTTGACTGACAAAATAGTTTTCTAAATGAAACCCTTGGGATCTGCAAAAAAGGACCATAGTGTCTTGGAGTATCCAGCTTCCAACTGAGAGCAAATTCACTTCCCATGAAATTTACAGGTAAATGAAAAGTATGTAACATGTTATATGAGGCTGTCCTGCACCAAGGGATAGGGTATTTCCTCACTACAGACCTCAGCCCATTCTACTCCTATGGTCGTTTCAATAGGAAATGCATTTCCCAACATAAAAGGAGACCCAAGGCCAAGGTGTCAAGCAACTTTATGACTAGAGCAGGCTGCACCCAATCTCTGCCAAAAATCTCACTCAGATACTTTATAGAGCCAATTATGGTTGGGTAAAGACAAGCGACTCCTCAAGGCTCGGGGTGATGTGGAAAAAAGAAGGAATTAGGAGGTGTTGTGAGATCACACCTGGAAAAACAGTGTCTGGGATGGGATCCTTCCTTTCAACTCCTCCTCACTTGTCAGTATCCTGAGAAAACAAGTTTGAACTCTCCAACTGTCAAACAAGAAATTATTTTCCTAAAGAGCCATCGACTTTAGTGAAGTGCCCAGCGGATTGCCTTCTACATGAGGGGTTACATGATGTGAGTTGCCTTTTCCACGAGATATTTCACTGTTGCTGGATGACTTCAAGAGGAACTCAGACCCCCAAGCTCCCGGCGAACAAGTATGCCAGGGGGATCCACTGACATAGATCTCAAGTGTACTCCATCCCAGTTTAACCAGCATCACCATTTTCTCCTTAGTGGTCAGCTAGGAATTACTTTCTCTTTCTAGTATGTATATCTTTATCTGTGTCTTCCCATTGTATTTCACAAAATCCTACATTTATATTTATGTCTCTCCTCATTTCTTTGGTTTTCTAGCTCTTCCTTTTCTGGATAGGGAAAGCTCTCTTAACCACATTCCACATAACCAATCACAGAAAATCTGGGTGCTTTATTCCCCCGTAACACAGCCAGCCATCCAGCCAGTGGGATCCTCTGTACGCCCCCATGGACCAGTGGTCCTCTTCAGCATCCCACACCTTGGAGCTCCCATCAGTTGTGTTCATTCCCACACCTGTTTGGTCAACTAGACTTCATATCAAGATTCACTAATTTACATAAATATTTAAACTGATATAAGTATAAAATGGAAAATCTCATATTGTTTATGAGAAAATTAAATGAATGTTTTGGAAAGTCTTGGTAAACATGAGGTACAAAATAAAATTCCCATCAATTTAGTGCAGTTACAAAGATTTCCAAAAGTTGAAAAAATAATAAAAATATATAATCCTATATAGAAATTGCTTCAAGTTCTTTCATCTTTAAAGCAGCTAAAATTGGAACACAGAAATAATTATAGGTATGGTTTATATTGGCTGTCTTAAAAGGACTTACACTAAAAAATTTAAATTCAAATGTTTAAAGTATGTATCTTTTTAAAAATTATTTCCCACTCCAATCAACTTTTCAATTAGCCAACCAATAACTAGTTCTTTCTTTATTAGATTTAAGGCTTTTATTATATGGTAGAACCTCCACAGTTGACCATCTCCCTACACTGACTACCTCCTTTAGTTTATCTAATTTTCATAGACCACACATGTACCACAAGTACATATCAGTACAGTAGGCCTAGTTCCTTATGTTGACCACCTCCATATGCTGACCAGTTACGGTTCCCTGGATGATCAACTTACAGAGGTCGTACTGTATTTTTCTTTATCTAATTACTAATTGGATAACATCAGGAATCCACAAATAATCTGAGCTACTCCTATAATTAGATGATGGGAAGAAAGAAAAGAGCACAGATAATGACCACTGCTTAAATCTGAGATGAGCATTGGTAAACAAATAGTGTCATTAAAAAGGTTTTTTGAAATAGACTTTTTTTTTTTTTTTTTTTTTTTAGAGACAGAGTCTCACTTTATAGCCCTCAGTAAATATGTGGCATCATAGGTCACAGCAACCTCAAACTCTTGGGCTCAAGCGATTCTCTTGTCTCAGCCTCCCAAGTAGTTGGGACTATAGGCACCCACCACAACGCCCAGCTATTTTTATAGACAGGGTCTCACGCTTGCTCAGGCTTGTGTCAAACCCATGAACTCAGGCGATTCACCCACCTTGGCCTCCCAGAGTGCTAGGATTACAGGCATGAACTACTGTGCCCGGCCGAGAATATATTTTTTAATAAAATTTAGAATTCAAAATGTTGATAGAAAAAAGTATCTTTCTATAATAGTTTCTTCTTCTTTTTTTTACACTAATACTTATCATCTTTTGTCTCTTCCTTCAAAATATAAGTTTGAGTAAGTTTATTCTGAATTTCACACACTATCACACGGTTGCCATTTTGATTTTTAATCAAGTATCACCATTTTGTACTTAAGTAACTGCTCTGCAACATATCTGAGAATAGGAAGTGAAAGATGAAGTAGAGACTTGTACATGATTTTACAAAAGAATAAAAAAGAAAGATGCCTCAGGTCTTATTTGACCAGCATCTTGACAAGGTCTGTGACACTCTGTTATAAAATGGCTTTCATCTTTATTCTCAGATTTCCAGTTCATAAAATTTGGCCTGACTCTCTACTTCCCCATGCTACGATGGACTTAAACAGTGAATCCTTAGGGAAACTGACCTAAACCAACTGAAATTAATCCCACAGGTAGCTTGACTGATCACTGCTTCAGGACATACAAATCTTCATCAAGTTGCAGAGGTCAACTACACTTC
Organism: Arctocebus calabarensis; assembly: GCA_963573935.1. NCBI lineage: Eukaryota > Metazoa > Chordata > Mammalia > Primates > Lorisidae > Arctocebus > Arctocebus calabarensis. The sequence goes on from CAUYON010071368.1 coordinate 52,961, forward strand.
CTAAATAGAATTAGTTGTAGATGGATTTTTTGGTTTTATGTTATTGGGTTTTTATTTTCCTGTACTGCTTTAGGAATATTATTCTTCGTGATGAAATTTATTCACTGAGTAATAACTATTGCCTCCTACATATATACCTCTCCTCATTTCCTATAAGTTGATAGTTGATGTTCCAAATCTACTTAAAGTGAGCAAAGATGAGAGAGAGTACAGCTGACACACAGACACAACACCCTTAAGCAGACTGTGAATCTCCCAACATTACAAAGTGCACTGAACTGATAAAACTTACAACCCCACATTTATCTGCTTTCTGGAGCCCCAGGGTTGCACTTTCTTAGAAAAGGCTGCTTCTATCTGTCTTGCTATGCTGACCTCTCTGTGAAATGGAAAAACCCAAGGATGGGAGGTGATGCAGGGGGAGGGGTGACCAAAGACCCTAAATCTCTGTGAGCCCACATAGAACCGAGGTGGGGGAGAAGTAGAATTAGGAGCTGACAGATCTAGAGCAGAATTAATTCAGCTCTATCAGGAGCAAGAATGTCTAACAAATATAAAATCAAGCAGGACTGTGACAGCCCAGCACATGACTTGGTGCTAGCAAGCTTGCATGTGGGAGCCAGGGGATGTGTACTGCAGGAAAGCTGAGCGGAGAACTACAGGGAGGTAACGGAGAGTAACAAGGATCGATGTTAAGAAGAGAAGCCAAGTGGGGGAGAAACAGTGAGCCTTTGAAATTTGGCTTTTTTAACTTTCAAAATTATTATTTATTTGTCTATTTAGAGGCAGAGTCACTCTGTCAGCTTGGGCTAGAGCACAGTGGCAGGATCATAGCTCACTGCAGCCTCTTATTCCTTGGTTCCAGCAATGTTCCTGCATTGGTCTCCTGGATAGCTTACACTACAGGCATATACCACTGTGTTCATCTGAAATTTAGTTTTTTTACTTTTAAAAAGGTTAAGTCAACTCTATTCTTTTGCTTTGAAAACATTCTAAGTTGTAACATATGTAGAAGTATACAGGGGAAGTAGTTAAGACCTCTACAGCCCAATGAAGATGGCTACTAGTTATCACAAAAGGATACTTAGAGAACAGAGCTCTACTTGGAATCAGAAGGATCTGTGACCATGTCTCTGAAGCTCTCCTTCTCCACATGTGAGTGGAAATGATATCAACTAACACACGCGCTGTGTGAGAGGGAACATACAAAACAAGACTCGTACACGTGCCTAGCATGCAGCATCAGCTTTCTACAAAGTGCTAAGTTGGTATAAATGGATGTTTAACCTGTGCGCAGGGAAAAGAAAATGGTAAACAGGGAAGGATATCAGATGCGTATCAACTTGGCTTTATAACATGAATTTCCAACAAGTATGATGGTAAGAAAACACATTGTATGTCTTAGCATGACAGATAGAAGCCCTTCCTATGAGAGGGTTACCTCCCAGCACCAGCAATTTCTGAGAAGGCATGCAATCAGCGACTCTCTGAGCTCCTGATGTGAGTGGTGGACTCTGGTGCACGGCTCCCTAAGAAAGTCTCCAAGAGCCCCATTCATCCACTGATAGAGGATCTGTTTTTACAGCTAGTTCCTGGAGCCTGCAGCCAGCATCTTCACTGGGCGAACCAATGAAGGCAGCTCCATTTGAATCTTAAATTAAAGATTATTAAAATGTAGAGGAAATCTGTCAGAAGGATAATGAGAGATTAAATCTGAGAAGAGCAAAAGAGAGCAAAAAGTTTTGGCTGGTTGGCAGAGGCTCCCACAGGCAGCTTGTGGGCCATTAATGACTTGGCCTGCATCCTGGGTGTTTACTGATTCACAGCTTGTTTAACTCCTTGTATATTCCCAACCCGTCCCCAAAGTGTGATATACCTCATCTACTATACAGTGGTTTAAATGCACTACAAACGAGTTTACTCAACCAGATAGAACCTCAAATTCTGTGAAGATATATGCCCAGGTTCTTTAAAAGTGGTGCCTCACAGATCAGCATATTTCAGAATTCCACTGCCAATAAAATCTAACAAAACTCACACCTATACACCCAGTAAATCAAAGTTTAGTCTTCTAACAAGGAAAGAAATCCTCAGATCATCTCTAAAGTTATAAAGAACTAAAAAACAAATGATAAACAAACAAAAATCATGACAAATCGCATGCTAGAACAATCTCCCTAGTTAGAAAAATTTCAAAGATGCCCTTGAAGGAAATAATATATTGCAAAAGTACAACATCAGAGAGCATTTATAAGCCACATCAAGAGATACAGCACTTGACGTATCCTAACAACAAATCAGCGAAGCATAGAAAGGACTCACAAATATTTAAATTCTTCACTAAATAAATGGCATGGAAAATTTTAGAGGTGAAAAAATAGTAAAGAGAAAAGATCCCTCGTGGCACAACAAAAATCACCTTTATTTCATCTGCTCATTTGTGTGATAAATGGCAATAAATGTCTATGAGATTATTTATTGCTCTCCATATAAAGATGGAATTGAGATTAATACTTAATTAAACTAGATTTCTTCGGCTGTCTGAAATGGATCAGGTCATGGTGCGTACATTAATTACCCTTCCAAGCTATTAGAGACTCAGAAAAATCTTGCCCCCTTTCCCTATGCTATGAGAAGAAAATTGTATGTGTGTAAAAACAGATCAAGAAAGGAGCACCACCAAGGTGATTAGATTATAGCAAAAAATTCAATTTTTAAAAGCCTGGTGTAATATAAAAGAAATGTATTGCTCTACATTCTCAGTTACCCTTATTTAAATACTTTTGTCACAAGATTTATTGCTGGTCAGACAGGAAATACAGGTTAATTCTCAAGTAGTAATGCTATATATAAAATTACACATATATTATATAATTATATATAACATGTATGTGTATACATACATTACATTTATACACCATATATATGTGTTTATTATATATGAGGTCTGCTGATTAAGTTCGCAAACTTGCCACCACACTCTATGCTGGCAGCACTGTACAAACAACTCAGTCAGGTTTCATAACCTTAGTATATTGGTGTCTCGCAGTTGTGTTCATGTTGATGTGTGGCAGTGTCTTACTGAGTGGCATTCATTATTGTTGGTGTGTGTTTTTGTGTTCCATTGTGAGAATGTTGGAACTTGAATTAGAGCAAAGAAAAAAAATCTGTAAATTTGTTAAATTCAGTAAAAGTAGAAGTGAGGTCAGGGACATGTTAGTCTAAGTTTATGGGGATAATGCCAGGAAGAAAATGGCAATGTATAAATGGATTAAACATTTTTTTTTTCTGAGGGGAGAAAACATGTTACTGATGAACAGAGGTCAGGGTGGCCAGTAACGAGCAGAACTGATGAAAACACCGCAAAAATTTGTTGAACTGTACATCAAAATCATTGGCTGAGGGTGGGATGCATAGCACACCAAATATACATCTATAGAGAAACAATTAGGAAAATCGTAACTGAAAATCTTGGTCAACAATTCACGGCTCTTGCGTCATGACAATGTACCAGTTCACAGGGCACTGTCTGTGAGGGAAATTTTAGCCAGAAAATAAATATCTGTATTGGAACACTCTCCCTACTCACTCCCCCAGGGACTTTTCTCTTTACCTGAAGATAATGGAAATATTAAAAAGAAGACATTTTGATGACATTTAGGACATCAAGGATAATACCATGACAGCTCTGATGGCCATTACAGAAAAAGAGTTCCAAAATTGCTTTGAAGGATGAGCTAGGGGCTGATATTGATACATAGATTCCCAAGGGAAGTACTTCAAAGGTGACTGCAGTAATATTCAGCAATGAGGTATATATAGCACTTTTCTTAGGATGAGTTTGCAAACTTAATAGTAAGACTTTACATATATAGTATATATAGTAGAACCTCCATAGTTGAGCACTTCCCTACATCGATCATCTCAAGTTGACCTAAATTTCATAGAACAAACATGTATCACATGTATATATCAGTATAGTGGACCTAGTTCCTTATGTTGACCACTTGGTTGTAGTCCTTGGAGTGGTCAACATACAGAGGTTCTACTGTGTATATGTGTGTGTATGTATATACATACATATGTATGTATGAGGTTAGACAATTAAGTTCACACAGTCATCCTAGAAAAATACCTCATTGCTGAATATCACTATGGTCACCTTTGAAGTACATCCCTTGGCCATCTGGTGACTATAGAGATATGAGCAATGAGGTGTATAGCACATAATTGTCAAACCCACATGTATGTGTGTATCTATGTATATGTGTGCATGTATATGTTAATATCTTAATCAAGAATCAGATACTTCTGAACCCAAAAGGGCAGAATGAAGGGGGTAGAAACCAGAGTACAAAAAATTCTTCCTTTCTCTCCAACCCTCTAAGGTAACTCCTAGGTCAACTGACATGTCTTTTGATGGGGTGTCCAATAAGAAGAGATTTTAGCTGCACAGTAAACCCTTCAAGGAAGGGAAGCAATGATCTGAAAAGTCAAGTCTCTATACAACATCCATTTGGCATAAACACATTACTCAAGTCTGTTAAAATATAATGGAGAGCTTTTTTTGGATTACTCACCCATAGGCTCCATTGCTGATCAATTTAATTGTTTCAAAATCACTTTCCCGAGGTTTCCTTCGAAGTTTCAGGGAAGCATTAGAGCTCTTGGAAACACAATATGGAAGTTAAAAAATAGTTCAGAATTTGAGAAAATTATTTTATCAGCAAAACAGATAATACATGAATCATTTGCTACGCTGTCTAACATGCTGGGGTACAGTCTCCCAGCTACAGGGCCTGTGGCTGCTCCTCATGTTTAAGTGAAACCACATTTCCGGAGATCAAGGAAACTTTCTGATTTTAACTTGCCTCTGTAAACTACTCTGGTTGGCCTTGTCCTAGTCTTTTAACATTTTGAGATTTAAGTTCAAGATGCCAACTTCTCCTTATGGTTTCAGTCAGCCAGAAGAAACCAGGTGGGCTGTTACATGAGGCTGGGGGGGATGTGTTCAATTCCTTCAGGGATCAGAGAGCAAATGGAACACCCAAGTCTAGAAAGCCTGCCTTTCTTTACCTTCACACCAGAAATCTCACCATGGTTTAGATAACCATTTCCAAAGAGCTGGCTTTCTTTTAAAAGCTTTATTCAAAGGACAGGAATAAACAAAGTACTCAAAAAAAAAAAAGTCTCTCATACTCTATTTATTTTAGCACTGAGAGGATGTTAACAGCCTCTGCCCACCTCTGGAGAGTCTAGAATTCCCTGCCTGTTGTTTTGGAAGAAACCCCATGACTGCGTGTGTCATCGCTGACCCTGCAGTCCAGCTCATCTTTGGAAAACCTGGGGATCCACTTTCCTCTGGGTGCCAGGGTTCTCTTGCCATCCAGAGTGACTTCAGTGTCTACACAGATAACTTGTCCATCACTCTGGCCTCTAGTCTCTTTGACCTCTTTACCTGAAATATCTGTCTCCTCTACCTCCCCTTGGCCCTTAGCTGCAGGATCTGGATCTAGTCATCCCCTGCCAATGTTCTACTGGGGGAAAACACAATTCAAGAGAGGGACCACTTCTTTGTTTAACCACTCCCACTCTTACTGTTCCTCCATTGCTTTGGGCTACAGGGCTCTGTACAAGGCACTCTTGTGTCTAACTCTTCCCTACCCAAGTGATCTCATTTACGTCCATGGACGACTGACTCCTCAGTCATTTCTACCTTTACCAGGAACCCTCCCTCTGAGTACTAGAAGATGCCTGACTTGATATACAACTGCCAGTTTGATGATTCTTCTTGCATGTTTCAAAGGTACTTCAATCTCAGCACATTCAAAATTATAATATTATGATAATAAGATTAACAAACATAACTATCATTGATTTAGCACTTACTATATGATACTGTCCTAACCATTTTACATAGAATATTTCATTTAGTATTTTATGTCACTTATATTAAATTTCAGAATATTAGGAGTACACATTTTGTTTATATACTTTATTTTTGTACAGATTCAAAGTTGTAAGTGTGCCCTTCACCCAGGTAGTGGGCACTGTACCTGATAGGTGTGAATTTTTCCATCCCCCCTCATTTCTTTTTATTAATTTCTATTTCTTTTTGAAGGGAGGGGCTAAAATTAAATGGTTAATGACATACAACACATATTTGTTGAACAAATAAGTTAATGAACATAGCCAAGGTCTCCAGATGCTAATAAACAGAAAAACCAACATCTTATTTCATTAAGAAAGATACTCACACTCACTGATTCATCTGTTTCTGGTGTTTCTGCTGTCCCACTATCATAGTTTCCTAATTGAGCCATTTCTAAGTTAAAAAAAAAAAAGTAAGTAAACTTTCAGAAAAAATTCCAGTTAGACAAGGTACTAAGCTAAAGCAAAAGACAAATAATTTCTCCAATATTTAAGAAAAAAAGAAAGCTTTATCCTAATGTGCCCATAGGAAATTATTAAATCTAAAATGGCAAGATTCAGCAACTGATACTTTGAAATTGTTCATTACACAATCATTCCCTGGAGCCCCATTTCTGTAGTCTTATGCTCTCCCAACAGAGCTGTTAGAAGAAAGGGGCTGTCTGAACCCAGTTTCTTATGAATACCTAGACACAGGAACTTAGGCACTTGGTCTCCAGCTATCACGATTCACTGGCTGATGCAATCATCATAGACCCATCAAGGGTTTGGTGGGTCAACAACTCTGCCCAGGCTCTCCCAGGCATCAAAGGCACACTGACTCCAGGAATGCTTCTCAAGTTGTAATGAGCATCCTGTTCCATCCCTTCACATCCACTAAGAAATATCCTGTCAAGTATACTAAGAACATGTCGCTTGTCAGGGAGGAAGTAATAATAATGGTTGTTAGGAATTTAGAGATGAAAAGACTTGGGTTACTACCACCATGAGCACTTACAAGCTGAATGCCCTTAAAACTTTAGGCTTTTCCTCTGTAAAAATGGTAACAATATTATTTATTTCTTAAGAGCTTTTTATGAATACTCTACACGTATATGACAAGGCACGTAAAGCTTTTAGCATGCTAATAAAAACTAAGTGCTAATTAAAAAAATTTCTTTTTTTGGAGATAGCATCTCACTCCATGTCCTGGGTAGAGTACCATGGCCTCATTGCTCATAGGAACCCCAAGCCCCTGGGGTTTAAGAGATTCTCTTGCCTCAGCCTCCCAGGTAGCTGGGTCTATAGGCACCTGCCACAATGCCTGGCTAGTTTTTTTTTTTTTTGCTTTTAGTAGAGACAGGGTCTTGTTTTTGCTCAGGTTGGTCTGGAACTCCTGAGCTCAAGAAATCATCCTGCCTCAGCCTCCCAGAGTACTAGGATTACAGGTGTGAGCCACCTCGCCCAGCCTCATTAAATGTTGATTAATTATATTGGGGAACGTAGTCAAGCCTGGGCTGGATGCTACATGACAGACACTAGCTTAAAGTGCTGTCCTGGTGGTCTAGTTAAAAGTGACAACGGTGTTTTATGCTCAACTCACTTTGGAATGCATCCTTGAGTTTATGTAATAAGAAAACACTAATTTGATTATTGTTCACTTTCATCTTATTTTTTCTTCAAACATTGTTTATAAAAAAAAAGAACATGATAAAATTCTCTCTAAATTGGACATGTAGAATTAAAATTATAGGGCTTACTTACATATCTTTGTATTTATATAAATTATTTGCTAGGCTCTTATTTCATGTGTTCATGTTCTTATAAGCATCTTTTCAGAGTACAGATTACACGTGGGAGATAAGAAGCAAAAACACTGGAATATTGCCTTTGGATAAAAAAAATGTGTATACTCTAGATTCTGAAATAGCTGAACTTGTCACTAACTTTTCCTGTATACCTTTTGCAAAACTCCACAATAAAAATGAGCTTAGCACAAACTATGCACTTTATTGGCATCTTTCAAAAGGTGCCCATATCTACCATGACTGGCACCTTAAATTTATGGACTTAGAGGTGAGCTAAAATTTATTCAGGTGGAAAGGCTCTCCAGGAAAGGGGCAAACTTTAGTAGTAGTTAAACAAAACAGAAACAGCAGCTAATACTTATGAAGCAATTACTATGATAAGAAATCATAGAGATTAACTCATATAATCCTCCAAACAATCCTATGAATGGGTATACTATTATCTCATTTTTATGGGAAGAATTGAGGCACAAAGAGGCTCATGGATTGAATGGTCATGGTTGCTTGGCCCATAGTGCTGGCTGCAGAGGGGAGGCCTGAGCAGCCCAGCTCTAGAACTCTCAGTCTGACCTTCAAAGGACAGGCTTTACGTATGTTGATTCGATGTTGACAAGAAAGGGAACAAGTGTAGATCAATCAGGATTTGTATATTCAATTATCTGAAGAAGTTACATTTTAAGTGTTAACATAAAGATGAAAAATTATCCTCAGATCCCAATTTAAAAAATTAAGTATTAAAAGAGTTAAAAGAAACCACAACTCCTAGTGATTAATTTATATGACTAAACTCCAAACCTGCCAAAGATCACTAATTTTTTTAAAGCCTCTAGAAAGGCACATAAATGGGCCCCAGATTACTCACCTACCAAAGTTCAGCCTATAGTGATACCTTCTACAAGGTAAGAAAACTGTAAACAACTCACTCACGCTACCATTCAAGATGACACAATCTTAACTCTTAGCTGGCATGAAGAGTCACTGTAATATACTTTGACAGCTTCCCCTACTCCAACTATTTTCATAAAAAAAAAAATTAAAAGATGGTTCTATCTTCAATAGAATTTCTGCTAAGTAACTATTATCTGAGAAATACATATTATTTGTAAGCAGTAGGTAGCACTGGAAAGGAACCAAGAGTCAGCTTTTAAAGCAGGAAGCTAAGGCATCATTTTGTAATGCCTGAAGTGATTTTTAAAACTCATCTAAATACCATTAAACATCTGCTCTTTTTATTTCATTGATTTAAACCATTTCTGAAGACTCATGATTCAAAAAGGTAAAGATGGTAATTTAAAAGCCATGGGGGGGAAAAATCTCTCCCCAGGGAACTTTTCAGAAAAGCAGCCGCCAGTCTCTGATAAGTGATGAATCTGTTGTGGTATTGCTTTCAGTACTGTATAAATTTATCTGGCATTATCTCACAGTAATGCATGCATCATTTCACTGGGAGCAAAGATATGACGGCCGAAAGAGCAAACAAAGCTATGGAAAACAGGCCAGCAGGGCAGACAGCAGTAGGTGCCCTGGCTTTATAGGGAAAATCTCTGTGCCAGCGTTTACCCCCATTATAAGAGATTTAGCAAGATAAACACTGTTTGCAAATTCAATTTAATGAACCAAGAAGACAATTTTGAATGAAAGAGTCAACAATAGCTTTAGAGTCTTTGGGGGCAGTATATAACCTAAATGTTACAAATAATAATCCCAAAAAATAAGGAACAGGATGAGTTCAGGAGGGACTGGTTTGCAATATCAGATTTTTAGAAATCTACTAACAGGATGCTTCCTATTTTCTGTTTTTAACATAATGGTATCTTTTAAAAATTTGAATCAACCATAAATCCTTTTATAGGGTTTAAAAATTTCTTTTCTTCATTGGCTATCTCGTATATTACTATTTTTCATACGGTCGTTGAGACAAATAAGCAAAAAGATACCTGTCAATGTTGCACTCAATTTAATGTAATCCACTATCAGTTGCATTACTCTCAAATTAAATTTAAATGTCAACTTAATTAATGATAATTTCTCTAGCAACATTTTTAAAATTAAAAGTACTCTCAAGAAGAGCCCAACTGAGCTTTGCAGGAGAAAAAATACTCAAGATAAGATTGAAATCTAAACCCTTCTGGGATACTGTGGCATTCTCAGGCTGACAGGCCTGTCTCCATCCACTAGGTAAATACAAAATGGGTCACGCTCATCTGCTCCTCTGGACTTGACTTATGGCTACTTCCTTCAAATCATAACTTGTCCCCAATATGGACTTTCATTAGACAGAGCAGAAACATGAGGAAAAATGAAGATTTGCCACAAAGTTCTTCTATGAGGTCACCGTACATATCATACGCAGATCAAAGGTCAGCCCAACCAAAGTACTCACCTTCCAAAGGATCCTTGTTGAGTCCCAGCTGGCTAATGATGTACCTAGGGATGTCGGTTTTAATTCCCTGTCCTTCTTTTGCATGGCCTTCTGCTGCTTCCAATAGGTAGTAAAATTCTTCAGGATCAAATTCCTAGCAGACAACACGGATGAATACTTCTTTGAGCCAAAATTGTCTGAGGGTTTATTACATAAATCCCACTCACAATAAGACTGCTGGATATATGAGCTCTGATGGTTACAGTTAAAAACTCATCCTAGAAAAAGTGCTATGTACCTCACTGCTGAATATCACTATGGTCACCTTTGAGGTACTCCCCTTGGGAAGCTATGCACTGACCCCAGTAAATAGTCCATTCTTCAAAGCAATTTTGGAACTTTTTCTGGAATGACCATCAGAGCTGTCATCATATGAGGTCTGCTAATTAAATTTGCAAACTTCCAACCAGGTGCTTAGGTTGGCAACACTGTACAAACAACTCAGTAAGGTTTCAGAACCTTACTATATCAATGTCTGACAGCTGTGTTCCTGTCGATGGGTGGCAGCGTCTTGCTGAGTGGCATTCATTATTGTTGTTGCGTGGTTTTGTATGCCTTACAACAATAGCTCTGATGGTCATTCTAGAAAAAGAGTTTCAAAATTGCTTTGTAGGGTGAAATGGGCACTGGTGTGAATACATAGCTTATCATGGGAAGTACACTGAAGGGGACCATATTGATATTCAGAAATGAGGTATGTAACAGTTTCTAGAATGAATTTGTGAACTTTATTGTTAGATCTCTTGCATGGATGCAGGTTATTTGTACAGAAAGAGGGAAAAATGGCTTTTAAAAGTATATAATTATTACTTTATATGTGAAGCCTATTTATATTTTACGCCAATGCATTTATGTATTCATAACCCAAAGATAATGATCATTTCTAATTCTCTTGTAGTATTACTCTGAAAGTACCATGTATACTCCACTTAAAAGCTCTATTTCATTGAAAATGAAAAGGTCTGATTTAGTATTGTGCATTTTTTCAGCAAAGCTTTAAAATCTGGGAATTTTCATCCAGAAGATTGGAGACTGATTTTCTCTCTCTGTATAACCATTCACAAAAGGAATAATGCTAGAATACATTTACTCAAACGTTTGGAAAGAAACTCCCTTAATATAAAGGTGTCAAAAAATATTAGGAAGAAAAATTTTAAATTATTTTTAACACTACAATTATGAATACTGTTAGTCATACAATGTAAAGATTAAAAAGAAAAACTGTAGAACTTTGGAAGACCAAAGCAGGTGGATCCCCCAAGTTTAGGAGTTCAAGACCAGCCCAAACAAGAGCAAGACCCCATTTGTACTAAAAATAGAAAAACTAGCTGGGTGTTGTGGCAGGTGTCTGTAGTCCCAGTTATTTGGGAAGCTGAGGCAGGAGGATGGCTTGAGCCCAAGAGTTTCTGTGAGTTATGACACCATTGCACTCTATCTGAGTAGAGTAAAATAGACTCTGTCTCAAAAAAAGACAGGGAGTAAGGGAGGGAAAGAAGGAGGGAGGAAGGGAATAAAAGCTTCCAATTACTTCTGTCTTATGTAAAACTTTAGGAATACATTTTCCCTATGCATTTTATTTTTTGAGCTGCTGTATCTAGTACGTAATAAAACATTTCCAGGATAACATCACTCTAGTTAGCTGCTGTGATATTGTGAAATACATTTTTGGTCTTTGTCCCTGTTTTCAGGTATACTACTCTTAAAAGCTGTAGAATCTTCAAAGTGGTGAGTGTCTTATTGTATGCTAATGAGGTGACTGGTGTCTCCAGAACTGAGGCTGGTAGTCAGGGGAATCCATCTGATTAGAGGGTTGGGAGTTTCATCCCTACTCTCAACCTTCAGAGTGAGGCTAATAGTTAAGTCGATCACCAACGGCCCAGGGGTATCCAAACTGCGGCCCATTGGCCACATGCAGATTATTTAAGGACCGTTTTGCTTATCTGTGGTCTTGGATATTGCAAAAAGCATGCACAGAGTTTTTTTTTTTCTTTTTGCTTATCATCTTCCATTAGCGCTTGGGTATTTAATGTGTAGCCCAAGACAACTCTTCTTCCAGTGTGCAGCAGAAAAGAAATAAGGTTGGACACCCCATAATCAATCATGCCTACATAATGAAACACTCATTAAAAACCTCAAAGAACTAGGCTTAGGCAGCTTCCAGATGGCAGCACATGGGTGAGTTTCCTAGAAAGTGACATACCCAAAGAAAGCATGGAAGCTCCCTATCCTTTCCCCAACACATCACCCAATGCATTTCTTCATTTGTATCTTTTGTAATATATTTTATAATTAAGTGGTAAAGATCAGTTTTTCCTTGAGTTATGTGAGCCACTCTAGCAAATTAATTGAACCCAAGAGGAATTTCCTGGGACCCTCAATGTATAGCTGACTGGTCACAGGCGCAGACAAGCAACCTGGGGCTTGAGATTGGCATAGCAAGGGGAAGGCAGTCTTGTTAAGACTGAACCCCTGACTCGGCGCCTGTAGCTCAGCAGGCTAAGGCGCCAGCCATGTAAACCTGAGCTGGCGAGTTCTAATCCAGCCTGGGCCCACCAACCAACACTGACGGCTGCAACCCAAACAAAAAATAGCCGGGCGTTGTGTCGGGCGCCTGTAGTCCCAGCTACTTGGGAGGCAGAGGCAGGAGACTCGCTTGAGCCCAGGAATTGGAGGTTGCTGTGAGCTGTAATGCCACGACACTCTACCCAGGGCGACAGCTTGAGGCTCTGTCTCAAAAAAAAGACTGAACCCCTAACCCGTAAGATCTGAAACTATCTCCAGGATGTTGGAGTGGGACTGGAGGGCATCCAGCTGGCAGCTGCTGCAGAATGAATTGCTTGCTTATGTGTGAGGTTCCCACACACCTGGCGTCAGAGTGTGTGTGATACAATAGTAGGAGAAACTGAGTTGGGTGTTTCCCCTATGCCCACAGAGATACTATGGGATTTGTGTGCAGTTATCAATCATGTGTATAGATTTGAAGCATAGTGGCTATTTTCAGTCATATTTCCTGACTCCCTCGCACCCCAGCATCTTTCTCATTCTGATTAATGCCTAACCAAAATAGCCAACTTCAGAATCTCAGCATTTCACCTGAGAATTACTCGAGAATTTCTAAATGCCAAATAAGGTGGCTCGCTGTGAATGGAGAAAAGCCAACCCAGCGTGAACACTTGGTGACCTTTATACCGTACTAAACTACAGTGACTGATGGAGCAAGCCTGGCATAAGACGGTAGTTTGGGGAAACACCCCTAATACTCTGAAGCTCCAGTTCACCGAAGCTTTATATAGTGCTGAAAACAGCAGCACTTCCAAGCCACTTTTAAGGTCACTTGTTTCTATCTTTGAGAGACTACTGTTTTAGTTTTTCTCTTTTGATTATAAGTGATTACTGCTTAAAAAAAAAAAAATTGTTTCCCTTGTAAGTTAAGGTCTACTCTTAGCCTATCTCCTGTTGTCCAGAAAAACCAGTTTCAATGCTAAGTGACATTTCCCCTACATTAAACAATTGCAGGAAGTACAAGCATGGAGTACATAATTCAAAAGCTACATGAGAAGCAGCAGAAAGTTCCCTTCTACTTGGGTTCACCAGTTGCCAAGTTCTCCCCTAGAGGCATTCAAAGTATTTTTTCTTCTTGATTCTTCTGGAGACACCCAACGCCAAATCGGGTGTTTGATTCTGTGATTCTAGAGGACCTTACCATTGACGGAAAGCCCTCCCCTGCCTCGCCAGCTCCCCACCTTTCTCTTCAACATTTTCCCTCTGATATGTCTCACTATGCTCTGATACATGTCTTATGGGGCTGTAACTATCTCATGACTATAAAACATTATGAATGTTAATTAAAATAAGAGCAAAACCAAAGCAGTACAACCATATATGGATTATGTATGTGTATGTGTGTGTTTCTGAAAAGCTCTGCTACGGGTGGTGTTATAATCACTTTCAGCTAGTGGAACTTAAAAGTGAGTTTTGATGTATACTAATAGCCCCTTAAAACAATGCTCAAGTTCAAAGTTTCATATTTGTTCATGGTTTTGATTAAAATCTCAATCAAAATTTCACAAAATAGGCCGGGTGTAGTGGCTAGCGCCTGTACTCCTACTACTTTGGAAGGCTGAGGGAGGAGGACTGCTTGAGCTCAGGAGCTTGAGACCAACCTGAGCAAGAACAAGGCCCCATCTCCACTGAAGGAGAAAGATGAGCTGGGCATCCTGACACGTGCCTCTTCCACTGGCTGAACAGGCTGAGGCAGGACGATTTACTTGAGCCCAGGAATTTAAGGGTACAATGAGTTATGATGACATCACTGCACTCTACCTGGCACAACAAACCAAAACTGTCTCAAAAAAAAAAAAAAAAAAACAAAGGAAAAAAATGAACAAACAAAAAACCCTATAAAACAAAAACTTTAAAATAGGAAAATCATCATTGGCCAAAAAGGTAGCTATTAAAATGAACTAATTTAGATGGGGTTGTACTATGTTTTTCCAAATGGGTTACTAAATAGCACTTCTTTTCTTTTTTCTTTTTTTTTTTTTTGAGACAGAGCCTCAATCTGTCACCCTGGAGAGAGTGCCATGGCATTACAGCTCACAGCAACCTCTAATTCCTGGGCTTAAGTGAGTTTCCTGCCTCCGCCTACCAAGTAGCTGGGACTACTGGCGCCCACCACAACGCCCGGCCATTTTTTGGTTGCAGCCGTCATTGTTGTTTGGCAGGCCCAGGCTGGATTCGAACCCGCCTGCTCAGGTGTAGGTGGCTGGTGCCTTAGCCCGTTGAGCCACAGGTGCCGAGCCATAGCACTTATTTTCTAACATGCCACATTATAACAACTATCTATCTCTGATTTCTCTTTTTGCATTTTCGCAACTCCAAAATAGTGACATATAGCAAGCATTTTAAATCTGCTATGACATAAAATAATTAAGCTGAGATAAGGTCAAGGCCATTATTTCACGATAATCTTCCAAATTTGCCCAGAATGTGATATGACAATCACTTAATATAGCACCAGTCCTAGATTTTTTTCCTAAACTAAGGGAGGACAGATCGCATATGTAAGTCATCATAAACATTCACAAGCTGTAGTTCCTCCTGTCTTTCCATTTAGCTCTGGTGTGAGAAACCAAATGAAATGAACTTTCTGATGGTTACTGCTTTCCCAGTTAACAATAAATAATGTGGTCACATCTAAGGGTGACTTACCAGGCACTCTAATAACCGAGCAGGTCGGGCAATAACAATTAGGATTTTTCGAACTAGTTGTTTAATAAATGCCAATTCTCCACTTTCTGAACGATCATGAGCCTATGAAAAAGCAATGAAAAGTATGATACAGAGTTGCCTCAGCAATAAAAAAAAATCACCAAAGCCTGCTAATTACATAATTGCAAATACTAAAAATTAGGATTCAGCAAATACTTTTAAAAGATTCATAAATAGGCATTAGCTGTATATAAATGAACACTATTAAAAGTTTGTATCTACAAAATAGTTTCATTAGCTAAACCTTAGTTGTAAAACTTTGATGCATTACCTATGTTAAAAATCAAATATAAGGGCTCTTAATGTGAACCATGAATGAAGGAGATACCCACATATTAAAAGTTTATGACACATTATGTCATGGTACCAGTAGGTTGGGAAGCTGACAAAGAACCTTGATTTTCCAGAGGTAACACCAGAGACATATGTAAGGGCCAATGTAGAGAAAGACTGACTTTGTTAGGCTGGACATTCGATACATTCATGAAATATACTACATATTTCTCTATGTAATACAATTAGCATATAAATTAGCTATTTCATCACACGTAAGAAATGTGAAATACTTATTTCAAAAGTTTGCTGGATAATGTTTATGCAGGTTGAGCATCCCTTATCCAAAATGTTTAGGAGCAGAAGTGTTTCGGATTTTGGAAATATATGCAAAGTTTTTGGAATATATTGGAATATTTGCACATACATAATGATATATCTT
Organism: Arctocebus calabarensis; assembly: GCA_963573935.1. Taxonomy (NCBI): domain Eukaryota; kingdom Metazoa; phylum Chordata; class Mammalia; order Primates; family Lorisidae; genus Arctocebus; species Arctocebus calabarensis. Next base: position 69,087 of record CAUYON010071368.1, read on the forward strand.
GGAGAGAGAAACCAAAAGTAAAGAAGAAATTCATTTATTTCAGTACTAAATTAGACCTAGTCAATCAACACTTATGTGCACACAGGGAAGTAAAACTCAATGGGAATCAAGTAGGTGGGAGGGAAGAAGAGGAGTTGGGTTAATTCACACCTAACAGGTATAAGGATAACATTTTGGGTGAGGACGCACACCTATAACTTTGACCTGAAATGTACAAAACAAATTATGTAACCAAAATTTGTATTCCCCTGTAATCTCCAGAAATTTGAAAAAGAAATTCCTTTATGTTTCATGTATTCCTTATACACATAGCCTGAAGGTCAATTTATGTAACATTTTTAATAATTTTATCCACCTGTCACATGAAGGCAGATGTGGGATTTTCCACTTGTAGCATCATGTCAGTGCTTAAAAAGTTTCAAATTTTGGATTTTGGATGTTCAACCTGTACTTGGATGTGTATATTATGAACATATACATAATTCATATGTATACATACATACATACATATACACACATTTATATGTACACATACACCCATTCATGTGTACACACATATTCATATGTATACATATGTGTTCATATGTACACATGGTCTACATCCATCATATGTATACACATATTCACATGTATTCAATTTCATATAGCAAATAAATAACGCCTGGGCACTCAACTGAGTATAATTCAACTGACTTAAAATTTTAACATTTTATTTTATATATTGCTGAAACACAATAAACATTGAGAGCAAAGCTGTTTGTTAATAGTCATGTAAATTTTAAATTCTTTTTTCTTTAAGAATTCAGGTGAATCTGTATCAATACAAGCATAAATATAGTAATATAAACTTCTATGTACGTTCACTTTTAGGCATTCTTAATTCTTAAGTTTTTATGATCACTGGCCTCTACAATTTAAGCAAAAAAAAACACATCAAGGTGATGCTTTTACAATATAATATAATTTCACAGACTTTAGTAGTAGATGTTTACAATCATTCTTGAAGGTGCTTTATCGTGACAAGGACCAACCTCCTCCCTCCAAGAAATGAAGTGGCGGCCCAAATTTACACCAAATGATCACACTTAGCATTAATAGATCTACTGATTTTAAGCCATCAAGTCAAAGGCTACTTTCTAAAACATAGGTATAGAAACCATATACAGGAAAAAGCAAAATGGCAAATATTTAAAATTAAAAAACAAAACAAAACAGGGAAAATGACCATTGGTGAATAATTGTAGAATACAATGCATTCAAAGAGCTCCAACTAGTAACTATAACTATAGGCCCTAGTAACCAGTAGGGATGCTAGGACATTATATACTACATCCACATAGAAACACCTCAAATATTGAAACTGCTTTTAAATTTTCGTCACAATTTTTATTTTGCAAGAAAAATAAATTTTGGAAAATATAATGATTGCCAAGAATTATGGTTGTATATCTTATTTATAGTTTCTTAATCAAACCCAACAGAAAACCTTAAAGTAAAGAAAAACCCCATCTAACTTTATAGTTGACAATTTGGGCTAAATACGGAAGCCTCTTCTTACTATAAAAATCACTTTTATAAATTCAGGAATATAAAGAAAATCTAAAAAGGCATATTTTGGTGGTTTCTTCATAGGGAAATGAGAACTTTATAGCTTAAAAAACTTAAGAGTTGGTTAAGATCAAATTCTACTTCAAAAATCATAAAAATAATCAGTTTATCCCAAATCACTCCACTGAAGAATTATCAGCCACAAGCAAGAACAAAACATACAAGTTAAGATTAAATAATATTTTATCTATTAACATTAAGCGGGGGTTGGGGGAAGGAAAAGCTTTGCTAAAATATCTCCAAACAAAATGACACAATTAGCCTGAGAAAATAAATTATTTTCTTGATGTTATCAGCAAGCTCCAAAGGGGGTAAAGTAATGGATGTCTGTGTTTGTATTTTAAGATCTGACCACTATAAAAAGTGCCTAGATCCAGAGATTTGAGAGTAGTCTAGAGTTTCCTATGTATATTAGTTGGCTAAACACACATCTAAGTGAAAAAAGAATGGGGACACAAATGCATTCATCCGCAATTGTCCTAGACCTCAAAGTATCACTTAAATCAAGTTGTTCAAACCTTATGGACCTTGGCTGGGTTATACAAAGGACAACAAGGAGAAAAATGGCGGGAGCTGGGCCCTCTTGGCAAAGACTACCGCAGTGGGGACCTGACAACTAACTGCCGGATGGGAAAACCAGAGGAAATCCCCACAATTCAGCTCTATCTAAAACAGGCCAGTTCTTTAACAGATTAGTTCCAAGCTCTGGAAGGACCCTATAAATGTGATGATGAAGGCCGTTTTAATCTTTACAAAAGGTCTCAAGGAAACTTTGTTGTGTAAAGATAAGGTATTCTTATTCACACTCAGTAATGACCTTCATGCCACAAGCATACATGCTTCTCTGGCCAAAAGAGAAATTTCTCTAAATTTCAATAATTTTTCATCTATTACATGTTAGTATAGTCCATTCTCATGACCTTTGAAACTTTAAGATTATTGCTTAATTGCAACGCAACAATCTGCCAAGTCTGTCATACAAAATTAAATTAAGTGAGGGGTTTTTATGTAAACAGTTTTGGATATTAATTCTACCTTTTTCAGGGAAAGCCCATGAAGCAATGAAAAACACTGATAATTATGGTAATATCATGGGACGGAGTTGCGGAATTCAGAAAGGAGAATCTCCCAGAGGCTCCATACTGAGACCCTCTTGTTTGACTCTCCTATTCAAAAGTATGTCATTTAACTTAACACAGTTTTTAAGGTATTCTCACAAGTAGTAAAATACATAGTGTTTCCAGTATTTTCTGGAAGCTGCTTTGATTAAAAGGCAACAGAAGAATTAGATTATTTGATGATACCTCATAACAGATCAAATACATGGGCAGGCATAGCTTTGTATTTTCTTGCTTCCTCCCTCCCTTCAGTCATTGGCTGGACTCGACCCCTGAGCCCAAAGTCTGCAGGTAAAGTGAGACCCAAGGAGAGCATTACATGCTTTGTGGCTAAGAGCCCTGAGACGGAAGGCACAGGCCACGTTATGTTTTTACCTGTAGGCAGATGGCGCCACTGAGGAGTGTTCGATACCCTTGCTGCTACATAAGTGTGTATCTGAGGAATTAGGACTGGAAGGCAGCAGATTAGGGAGGAGGAGGATCTGAGCTAAGCTAGTGGTTATAGAATAAGAGGAAAGAGTTGCAGAAATATTTAGGAAAGAAACTGTGAAGGTCTAACAGTTGTACACTGAAGGGAAAGGTGGAGTCTAGTATGACTCAGAGTTCTAGCAGACGGTGGTGCCAAGGACGGGGCAAAGAATGCTGGAGAGGCAGGTGCGGTGGAGGAAATGCTGAGTCTGGTTCTGGACGGATGGAGTCTGCTGCTTCAGCAGGCTATCAGGTGGAAAGATATCTAACAGGCCAGCAGACACATGAAACTGAAATCTGAGAGAGGGCTATCAGACTGAGATACGGACTGGAAGCCATCAGAGTCCACAGGACTTTAATCCAAGACAGCCACCAAGATCACTAGGAGGTGGGGGAGCAGAAAGGATGTGAGATGAGATCATGGGAAAACTGACTTCACAAGAAATACGATTGGGGCCAGGTGCAGTGTTCACGCCTGTAACCCTAGGACTCTGGGAGACTGAGGTAGGTGCATTGCTTGAACTAGGAGTTCCAAGAGTACTCTGAGCAAGAGGGAGACTAAAACCAGAAGAACTAGCCTAGCATTGTGGCACGCACCTGTGTCCCAGCTACTTGGGAGGCTGAGGTAAAAGGATCGCTTGAGCCAGGAGTTTGAGGTTGCTGTGAGCTATGATATCACAGCGCTTTAACTTGGGGCAACAGAGTGAGAGACACTGTCTCAAAAAAAAAAAAAAGGAAAATATGATTGGGAGGAGAAACTCTTGAAAGAGGCACACAAGAAATGGTCAGAGGGTAACCAAGGATAAGAGAATAGATTAAAAGAGGGAGGATGCAATAATCCTCCAATAAAATACCCAGTGGACCTGACAGTAAGCAGGACATCAGTGAGCTTAGTGAGAGGGTGTCAGAAGCCATGCATTCAGCAAATACTGGAGTCCTTCTGTCATGCCCCATCCTAGGAGAACAGAGCAGACAGTCCACAAAGCCCATGGAGACATTATACACAAGTCACGGTGCTCCTCAGAGAGTATTCTACAGATCAGCGCCGATCCGTGAACTGTCTGAGATCAGAGTGTGATGAGTACGGTCAGGGAGCAGAAGCATTCAGTGACTCTTACGGCAAGTTTACACTGCCAGGACACTCAAGGGCATGATCATTTTCCTGCAAAACTCATCTCACTTATGGGAGAGAACTGGTTCATGTCAAATGAGAAATTAACAAAAAACAAAACCCAGAAACAATGTGTTCGCCCCTCAGGACAGCCTGAGAGGCACTGCTTTCGTAGACTGCAGTGGATTGCAATGTGACACATGGGGACAAAGAACAGAAAGTTTGGATGGGAAAAGGGAGAAAAATAGAGGCTGCTCGCCAAAGTGGGGTCTTCTTATCTTGCTAGAATTACATTCTCTAGAGGCAAGGACAGGTAGATTTCTTGAAAATTATGATGCCAGTATTAATAGTCTGCTTCAGTTCTATATAATTATTTATATATTAATGCTTAGGAAAGCCAGTTATGATTATGTTTATGTGGGCATAATTTATGCCCTGTAAGATACAAAAACACAGTATATCAAAATACATTGGCTAAATAGGTTTTGCCTGTTGGCTCTGGCTGGTCGGTTACAGCAGGCAGTGCACCATTATACACCCAACTCCATTCCCCATACACACTCTCTTCCTGTCCTCGGTGTTATCTAGAGCTAGGCAAGTGTTAGGCCCAGACAGGTCCTATGTTCATCTATCATTTCGGAAATCGGACTTTTTCCTAGAAAAAGAACTGACATTAATGAAAATATAAGTTGCCGTGTACTACTTAACACCACTTGCAGGTTAATTAATAAAATACACAGCCCGGAAGAAGTCAGCAATTTTCCATTTAGTTTTTTCAGATATTAGAACTACATAGCATCATCAAATAACAAACGTATGCTCAGGCAATTTATAACATTATTGTTAAAGGTGAAAAAAATATCACAGCTTCAAAATTCTTTCCTATCCACTTATCCTTGAGTCATAGATTGTCAGGTCCCAAAGTTCCTGTGCAAAGGTTATTACATTAATTTTCTATTACTATAAATAATGACTAGAACCAATTTACAGTAAGTAGCAATCAGGTAAGTGTTTTTGCTTTTTCTTTGCTCTCCTGGAAAGTGAACTCCAACTCATGGGTATAATTTGAAAGCAAATGATCTCAAAACTTTTTTTTCAGGGGAAATGTGAAACACATCAGAGAATGTTACGTGGTGCGTGGCTCTTACCTCGTGTAACAATTTATCTAATTTGTGCTGTAGTTCAAGGAAGTATCGCGAGGTGATGAGACCCTGGTGAGATTTATCCAAGCAATCCCGAGCCAGTTCAATAATCTGGTGGTGAGTGAAGCTAAGCACCCCATCTGCCAGGGGAAGAACGTTATCTGGAGAGTAGCTGGTGATAATTTCTTTCAGGCGTTCTTCCATCTGAGCCGTCGCCTATTTGGAGAAGACACACACAGAGACGTAATGCAGGGAAACACATGTGAGCCATTCAACCACCTCCTCTATCTAGCATTTTCAGACACCTTTACAAGTTGTTAAATAGACTTTTAGAAGACATTACATGTATTTAAAAGAATCCTTCTGTGGGATACAATAATGGTGCAAACATGTCATTATACATTTCTCCAAACCCATTCGATGCGTAACACCAAGTGAACACCAGTGTAACTGCAAACCGCAGGGGACAAGGATACGTCAGGTTCACCTGCCGCTCTGGAGGGGTGGGGGCTGCTGCTGGGGGAGCCGTGCCCGTGTGGAGCACGGGGTGTACGGGACATTGCTGTGCCTTCCACACTGTTTTGCTGTGAAGCCAGAAGTGGTCTAAAAAATAAAGTTTACTTAAAAAAAAAAGGAAAGAAAGAAAACCCCAAACAGTAGCAGCCTCACTATGTGGAATAAAGAGCAGAGGTACAAAGTGAAAATAAATATTTCAGAAGGCTAAGCCCCTTCTTCCTATGTGGTATCAAATGTTAAATGGTCCATGTAAGCTGCTTCAAAGAGCTCAAATGATACCTGTGAATTGCTAGGCTTTCATTTTAGATCTTCGGCTCCTTCAGAGACAGATTGTCAAAAATAGCAAATATTTATGTTTTTACTTAACCCCCAAATCAGGGTTGTTGCTAGAGTTCCTCAGGATGAGCCAAAAGTTTACTGCTTGGCTAGGTTTTGATGTGCCAGGAGCCTGCCTCTTACAGCATTCATATCATTTTCTTGAAAAGCGCCATCATGTATGAAAGGCCAAGGGAATTCCCTAGGCAAAATAAATCTAAAATTTCCTTTTCAACTTTCATTCTCTCTGATCACCTACTGCCTAATCAATATTCCTTGCTCACATTAATTACAGACGCAGGGAGAACCCCCCTCCTATTCTCCGCTAATGTCCTGCCCTGCATTAACTAGGTACAGTCAGTGTCTGCTGCCCCAGTGAGCAAGGGGCATGTGATAAATAGCTAAAACAGCTGTAATCAATGACATCAATGTTGGGTTCATTACAAATAATAAGTACTCTACTCCTGATTTATGAAACCAAAGATTTCCTTTTGTTCTCTTGCTTAGGGTAAAAAAGGTGGCGGGGGAGGCCCAGAAAAAACACAAAGACGCCCTCTCCAATGTTTGCGGAAACACTTTGGAGAGATGACATGGAAATGAGGTGAGGTAAGGGGGGTGAAGATCCATCCAACCAGGGGTTTGGCAACAACTCCTCACAAACGGCTCTCAGGCTCCATTCAAATTCCTTCTGCCATTCTAACTGGAGAATGCTACAATTACGCCTTCCCTTCCAATTTAATAAAGTTTAAAGTACAATGGCTAAAGAGATGAGAAATCATAGAAAAGAAAAATGAGGCGTAAAAGTAAAGAAGTACTCCCCAAAAGGACAACGTTTGCGACATATCAATCTACAGGCTTTTCAGGGAGAGCAACAGTCTCTGCCTGACAGGTCGGCAGCAGGCTCAGAACCCAGTACCAGGGACATGAAGTGTAGCGAGGCCTTTCAGCACAAGCCTCCCTGAAGCACCTCACCAAGCACATCCAGTGTGGGGGGCACATGAGCCAGACTCCCTTCAAAGCTAGTGCGGCACCCAGAGAGCGTGGCTAATTCTTGGCAGCTATCAGTTACCATTTTGTAAAAAATCTTCTCTTTCTAAGAAGGCTATGCATGGTCCTGTTTTATGCAATTCACGATTGCATTGGATCCTCACTTCCCACAACAAAACAGCCTTACAGACTCTGACCTACGTCCCCTGTTCGTTCAGATGCTAGGCATCTTAAATTCAATTCATTACCTTTGGGAACCTTTCTTTGTAGACATGGTTCATCATAATTATTTCATGGTCACAGCAGGCGGGAGAACGTCCGGGGCTGCAAGCAAAGCAAATTACCCTTTTAAACTTGCCACAGCATGAAATGAAAATAAGCTTCTTATTTATAAACAGTCAGGTGCATCACACATACCACACACTCATTGTAAGAAAAGTATACTAGGTAATAAACTACAACAAAATCAGTTGTTAGTACATGTGTACACACATGTACCCTCAAGTACAAAGATGCTCTGAATAGGATTCGAGAAGTGGAATGCCACAAAATAATTATGGTTACAATACAACAGTGCGTCTGAAAATGTACTTCAATTGAGATTATATTCTGCATGCAATATGAGCTTGTGTAAACTCTGGAAACCAATTAATGAACTACAATATGAAATATAACAGGGTAACTACAAACGGCAACATTTAAGACACGTTTAACAGTGCAATTTCACACTTTTCTCATACACCTGCGTTCTGCCGCACACCACTGAAGAGGTCTGAGTGTCTTCCATGGCACAGGTGTCATAATGGAAATCCATTTTCTAGCCTGGCAGATATGTACTGGGGATGCTGAGGTGGGCATTATGTATAAATACAAAGCAAAGGCATACAACTGTATTTTTCTTTTTATTTCACTAGCAGGTGTGTGTTCCTTTCTAATGATATATGCTGGTAGTTGTGCAACTTCAGCATATCTATGTTCCTGGACCAGATATCTTCAGATGTCCTTTAATAAAACTAAAACTGGCACTCATGTGGTATAAATACAGCTTCTGTAGATGAAGTAGTAAAACTGGTCTTTCATTGCATATCTAAGAAATTCTAACATATCCCACAATAATCCAGTGTATAATATTAGCTTATAAGACTAAATGACAAAGAATAGCACATGATATTCCACCGAATACCTAACAAGATTGCCTCAAAAGTTCCAATGACTGGAAATTTTCCTAAATAGGAAAACTATCATAAGGCCGTCATGATCACTGCTATCAGTGAATTGTGAGAATTTAGAAGAAAAACAGTAAGAGTCCTTCCAGTGGTAATTATTAAAATAATATCATGCATTGGTGGAAAAACCATGCTATATTAATAATAGTTCACAAATCAATTAACACATGTATGATACACGAATTACAGAACCAGAAGTCTTCACTCAAAATGGTTAAAAACAGATAATCCGACTATATAAAGGTTTTCAGCCGGGTCCACACACCTCAGACTTCGGGAACGGGGACGCATTGGTGTGTTCCTGCATCTGTTCTCAGTGGCGATGCTTTCAGTGGTACAAAAATGTTTCGATAAGAAATGTAATTCATCTGGCGTTGGTTGGTATGGTAACTGATGCAGCTTCTCCTGGGAGGAACAGGATGACTGAAACAAACCAAAGTGAGAGCATATGACTACCTGGAAAAGAAATTCCTCCAATGAACAGGAGACCAACACGCTAAACATGGGTGGTTTTGTAGTTTCCAGATAAACCATTTTATAACTTCCTTTTCATGCTACGGTTATGAGAACTACAACCTAAATTATCATTGATGCTCTCTCTCAAAGGTCAAAATGCTTTCCATATTTCACCCCATTTGTTTACAGGACAATTTCTGAAAGCACAGTTTACTGTTGGGAGGAAACCCAGCCTCTGAAAATGGATAGGACTAAGTCAAAGCCAAAACAAGAAAGACGCAGTGCAGTGAGATTGGAGTGTGTTACATCACAGGTGAGCTCTCAACTGAGTATGGTCACCCATGTCTCCTGCTGCTCACGGTCAACTGCTGTGACTTTTACAGAAGTACCATATTTAAATTATTATCACTTTTTTGAGACAGAGCCTCATGTTGCCCTGGCATCATAGCTCACAGCAACCTCAAATTCTTGGGCTCATGTGATCCTGTTGCTTCAACCTCCCAAGTAGCTGGAGCTATAGGCAGTAGGCCACAAGGCCCAGCTATTTGTTTTTGTTTTTTTTTAAGAGATGGGGTCTCACTCTTGCTCAGGCTGGCCTTGAACTTCTGAGCTCAAGCAATCCACCCATCTCAGCCTCTCAGAGTGCTAGGAATAGCTGTGTGAGCCACCGCGCCTGGCACTGTATTTAAATTATATGATGTGAAATCATAAATAGGATGGTGAAGCCTCTTTTTATAATGCATGCTGCCCTTTGATGCAATTAACATCAGTATGTGCCATGGGTAAAAAGGGGGTGGATGAAGATGAAAATTCTCACTCAACACTTGGAATAAGGTACGAAAGATGAACAGCTAAATAACACTGCTTTTATTCTATTTAACTATAAAACAAAAAAATTATTTGTTTTCATTTTTAGTGGGAGGTAAACTCTCTGATAGATTCTAATAAAAGAGATGGAGATATTTTTGAGTATGAGGAAACACAGAATAAGCATATTTTGAAAGATAGCACTCATTTGAAAATGTCAGTTCTAGTAGCATTTTTTTTTTAAAATCTGTCATTAAAAGCACCCTTCATAAATACCAAAGCACTACAATGCAGCAGCACTGGAAATTAATAACGAAAGCTTATAAAGACCTCCTACTACTTGAAATTCTAAAACATCTTACTAAGTATTTACTGTGTGACAAAGAAGGATTTTATAATGTAATATGATTATTTTATAAACCATTAAAAGAAATGGTTAAAAAGAGAAGATTACTAGACAGACTTATGGGATAAACCAAAGCTCAATTTAGAAACTATAGGCACAGCCTTAAAACACTTTCACTATGAAAAAAGAAATAAAACACACAAACTAAGTCAATTCCAGAAATTAGAAAAATAATAATAAAAAAATCAATGCAAGCAGGAGAAAAACAGTGGTGATAAAAGCTAAGATAAGGAAATTGGCTTACAGGCGAACCTTACTAAATGTAGAATACGAATGTCTTCATATAATACCTAAGAAAATGCCATGAAGGCTATGTTAATCAGTTTGATGAAAATAGTTCAGATTGTATGTGAAACCAGCACATTGAACCCCTTGATTGCATTAATGTACACAGCTATGATTGAATAATAAAAAAAAAAATTTAAAAAAAGAAATTGGCAAGGATAAAAACAGAATTAAGAATCTATAAACATGTTTCAAAGGCAAATAAATGTCTTCAATCTTGTAGCCAAGATTTCAAAACCTATGAACTCAGAAGTTTGTCCATAAATTTACAGAATTCTCTTTTAGTGGAAAAGCACCAACTGAACTGATGAGAAGCTATTTAAGATATTTATTTAATCCACTTAGTATGAGTGTTGATTCAGCTTGCTGTAGAAATTATCAATATATTTGACTATGAGTTGCTGGTCCCATCATTGTACAGGGATTATGTTACCTTTCTAAAAGAAAAAATTCATTCCAAAACATACCAGGCTCTAGAGTTTCATCTAAAATATTATGGGTCTGTACTTGCATGGGAACACTATCAACCAACTTCAGAGAGTGGTCTCTCTGTGGAGGAACGGAGAAGAAAGGATGCACAGGGGGGTTCGGTGGTTATTCTTCATTTTTTCATTAAGTGAAACAAAAATGTGTTTTTAAAAACAGCTGTAGCAGATATAACAAAATGTTAACAGCTCTTAAATCTAAGGAATATTTTGTGATTGTATAATATGCATCACCAGATAACTCTACAAGGAATGCTGCCCGTGTTAGTGATGATAATATGATGAACTCAAGGATGCAGTGGTACAAGTAAGCGTTAGCACCTTCATAGTATTGAAGAAAGTAGGGGCAAGGAGCTTCTCTGGGGAGAGAGCCCCTTTCATCTCAGTTGGAATAAGCAAAGTGTAAATGGAAACTGGATCAAACCATAGTGACATCAGGATGAGATTAGAGTAGCGGGAACAAGTGTCCTTGGCTGGCAAAATGGCCTGGGGGTGATTCAAAGGGCATAAATGGGGCCCAAAAGGTGACTCATGTTGGACAATGGAGAATTACAAGTTCAATTTCTGCAAAGAGGAGGAAGTCAAAGGACAGCTTTAAAGGACAGCAGAGGAATGCAAGTGCTGTCCCCAAGAACTCATACCGTTACTAAAGAGATGGGTCGACTACCACTGTGAGAAGTCTTTCAAGAACTAGGTTGTGCCATATAAACCTCACTGCTGAATATCACTACGGTTACAGGGCCCAGGGGAGAACCAGGAAGGTGACTACAGTGATATTCAGCAACGAGGCACAAAAGCGCTTTTCCTAGGATGAGTTCGTGGACTTAACTGTCAGGCCTTGTATGACAAGAGCTCTGATGGCCATTCCAGAAAAGAGTTCCCAAATTGTTCTGAAGGGTAGACTAGGTGCAGGTGTCAGTGCCTGGCTTCCCAAGGGGGAATACTTCAAAGGTGGCTAGAGTGATAATTTGGCAATGAGCTATGCAACACTTTTGCTAGGATGAGTTCACGAATGTAACTGACCCCACATATGTGTATGACTAAAAATTGTCTCACAGGGCTTTTTCTGTAGGCAAATGTGGAAGCAGTAATTGACTAATGGCAAGGTTTAAGAAAGGCCATCTATGGGCAGCGCCTGTGGCTCAAAGGAGTAGGGCGCCAGCCCCGGCCAAAAACTGCAAAAAAAAAAAAAAGAAAGGCCATCTACATTCCTTAAAAAGAGCCAAGAGGCCAGGGCCTAGACTTCTTACTGTATTCTTTTGTTGGAATAAGGGGATGGTAAACAGTCTGAATTAATTCTTTATATTTTAGATTTCAGATCCATTACATGAGGAAAACAATGGCAATTATATCATAGGGTATGTGGCTAGGATTCAACGAAACAATGCTTATTAGTTAAATTCATGCCTACCATGTATGTATTTGTAAAAATTACTCAAAAAACCCAGTTTCTTGTCCCCTCAATGAATCTCCAACAACAACAACAACAAAATTACTCAAAAAATTATTTGTCCAGGCTCGGCGCCTGTGGCTCAACGGGCTAAGGCGCAAGCCACATACACCTGAGCTGGCGGGATTGAATCCAGCCCGGGCTTGCCAAACAACGACAGCTGCAACCAAAAAATGGCCGGGCGTTGTGGCGGGCGCCTGTAGTCCCAGCTACTTGGGAGGCAGAGGCAGGAGACTCGCTTGAGCCCAGGAATTGGAGGTTGCTGTGAGCTGTGATGCCACAGCACTCTATCCAGG
>CAUYON010071369.1:0-45288 GCA_963573935.1 Arctocebus calabarensis
CCCCGGTATTTGGGGGGGGTTGTTTGGTCACCCATTTGAGCCATGTATTTGGTGTTTGGTGTGTGTTTTTTTGCAACACCACTCTAACCTGGTTGAAATTTTTTTCAAAAAGCTCCTACAAAAAAAAAAAAAAAAAAAAAAAAAAGAATTTCAAATTAATAGATAATAATAGTATCTAATTCATGGGCTTGTTATAATCATTATAATTGACTTAATATTTATAAAGAACTTACACATAGTAAAATACTCATTTGTTATATAAAATATATATATATATATATGCAACAATGAATACTCTTGACAAGCTTCTCCTTGGATACTTGCAGTTGAGTTTTTTGAGAATATGTAAGTAGGAGTAAATAGAATTGATGGATCTCCGGGTACACACATCTTTAACTTTATAGCATATTGACAGATTTCTCTCCAATGTGTTGGTGTTAATTAAGTTTATCACCACCTAACTCCTATTCCAGATGGGCCAAATGTGTATAAAATGCATTTTTTCATATTCTTTTACCATTTAAAATCATGAGGTTTCTAAATTTTTGTCAATTTTTGTTTGTGAAATGAATCTCACTACGGCTTTATTTGGTATATTTCCAGGATTTCAAATAAAGTTTTTTCTGTTTTGTTTCCTTTTGTTTTATTTTTTGAGATGGAGAGTCATTCTGTTGCCCGGGCTAGAGTGCAATGATGTCGTCATAGCTTACTGCAAAACTTCAAAGTCTGGGGCTCAAGCAATCCTCCTGCTTCAGCCTCCCAAGTAACTGGGTCTTTGGAGTCAGACAATGAAGTTTGTGAAGTCATTCTAGAAAGTGCAACATATCTCCCTGCTGAATATCATTATAGTCACCTTTCAAGGACTCCTGCTGGGAAGCTATGCACCAATGCCAACACCTAGTTTACCCTTCAAAGTACTTTTCTAGGACAAATTCGTAAACTAAATTGTCAGTCTTTGTATGACAACAGCTCTGCAGGTCATTCCAATAAAAGAGTTCCAGAATTGCTTTGAAGCATGGACTAGGCACCAGTGTCAGCTTCCCAAGGGGAGTACTTCAAACGTGACTGTAGTGACATTCATTCAGCAATGAAGTATGTAGCACTTTTTCTAAGATGAGTTCGCAAACTTCATTGTCTGAGCTTGTACAGGTGCATGCTGCCATGCCCCGCTATTATTTTCTATTCTTTGTGGAACAGGGTCTCACTGTTGCACAGACTGATCTCAGATGCCTGGCTTCAGGCAGTCCTCCTGCCTTGGCCATTCAAAGTGCCAGGATTACGGCTGTGAGTCACTGTGTCACTGCACTCTAGACTGGGTGACAGAGTGAGCCAACTGTAAAAAAAAAAAAAAAAAAAAAATTCCGTTTGAGTTGTGCTTTTTTTATCTGGCTTGGTAGATCCTTTTTTACTTGAACATCACAAATATGTTCTCCTTTACTCCTAAAAATATTCCAGTTTTTCTTTTGATGTTTTAATCCTTAATTCATTAGAAATTGATATTTATGGAATGAGGTTGGGATTCAATTACATATGTATAATCTTTTTCCTATTGGGTGTGCCTTTTTTGTTTTTTCTTTATTTTAGTTTTTACTGGGGTCACATGTCAAGTTTCTGTCTATGTATTTGGGTATGTCTTGGGGGTTTTATTTGATTCTACCGGTCTGTTTAGCCCTGTTTCAGTACCCTATTGCCTTAATCATTATGGTGTATAAACACTTTGATATCTAATCATGTACCCATACATATTTATCCAAAATTATCTTAACTATTCTTAGCTAAACATTTTTGATATCAGTTTGTTAATTTGCATGAAAATTCCATTTTTATATCGATTGGGAACACTTTGAATTTGTAGGTTAATTTTGGGGAGATTGATTCATGAGAAAATTTTTATTAAGAATGTCTTATAGCTAGGATTGCTCCATAATTTTCTGTATTTTTTGTTCTGTTTATGTGTTGCTTCCCATTTTTATATGTTTGGAGCAGATGCAGTTAATTGGTGAGCGTGACATCTTCCTCTGTTCTTTCTTTGTATTTCTCCTGCACAGCAGAGCTCTCTGGTTTTCCCAGTTCCAACTGTCACCTGTAAGTGAATCCTCAGCCTCTCTTCAGAGTTTGCCTAGTCCTGCTTTTAATTCCCAGGTTATCATTCTAGGTACTTATTTTCCATTCCCATTTTCAATATCGAACAACATTGTCCTTTCTAAAATATGATCGTCAATGCTTTTTTAGATTAGCTGAAGTTTTGCCAGTCTTCTCTTCATTAGTGTGGGTCATCTTTATGTAATGAACAAATTGTAGATCTTTAATAAAGGCTAATTATTTTACTATACTTTACAGCCTCATAGACTAACACCTTTTATCCAGGGAGATGAAAGCATTTTGACATCAAACATTGTTGGCCATTTTGTCTTTATGTGAGTTTTTGAAAGGGTGTTGGGTTATTATGCATTATAAGCAGATTAGATGGTCTGCCTGAAAAGCACCGATCTCTGAATTTCTGCATTAAAGAAAAGTACAAACAATATGCTTAAGACTATGATTTGCATGTCCATTCCTCAAAGTGGTAGCTCTTCCTTTTTGTTCTTTTTAAGGCAGCTGTGGCCTCTCTAAGTAATGGAACAGCTGCATTTTTCCATAAGGGCTTTGAACAATTTTGCCAAGAAAAATCTAAATGATTTGAAACACTCTCAGTCCAGAATGTTAACAAGCATTTTCTCATAATTGAGGAAGGGACATTAGAAACTGTGCCCACATCCTTTAACTGGAGCCTTTTTGTTCAGGCAATACTGTGTCCAAAAGAATTATAGTATAATAATGAGGATGAGTATTAACCAACATTAAGGATTATCATATATGTCAAACTGCTTTTCTCTCCCTTCCAAGAGAGTGATTATTAGTTTTCTTTTTATTTAATGCTTTTCTTGCTTCATCCATGACTGCACGTTTATTTTAACCCTTTATAATGACTTGGTATATAGTTCTGATGGTTGGCATCCACTCAACAAAAACAGAAATAAAAATTATTAAGGCCACATTGTGTAAACGTATTCCTAGAGAATGATGATATTTTCGTGATTTACAAAGAGTAAGTTTATCTGATGTAATTCAGCTTGCCTGCTTGCTTTTCTTAATTATAAGAAATGTCTCTATGGGATTGTCGTATATATGAACAGGAGTGTTGACACGAGAATTCAAGACCTGGTGTGTAGTTCTGGCTTGGCCGCTTGTATTCTCTGGGGCTCAATGTTAGTTGGGAAAATGAGACTGATGCTTATGGTAACTAAAGGAAGAAATGACTGTAAAGCTTTGAAAAATATAAAAGGAAAGCCACCAGGTGGGCTTTGCCCTTTATAAATTCAAAACAGATTTTCATAGCTTTCTGGCTTTTTAGGAGGAGATTAAAAAAAAGAAAAGGAAAACTCTTAAGTTTCTAAAATGAACCCCATTTGTGAAACACCTTGGGCACGAGATTCAGAATCACGTTTTTAGTTCAGCTTCCCTTTGAGGGATAAGGACAGATAGAGTACTACACACAGTGTCACTTGATAAGGGTGATATGGTGCATTCAGCCCCCCATTAATAGTCTAATTTGATACCATTAATATGACTTCTCTTACTACCCTATCCCTGCCAGAAATTCTTATGCTTGGTCAAAGTTGACAACTGTCCCCAGATACTGTTGGATAGTTTCAGCACGTATTGAGCATTTTCTAAAAACCCAGAAATTCTCAGTTGTCACTTATTTCAATAATCTTAACATTGCCATTAAATCAATATAAAGGTTGTGATTACCATTTAACCAATGTAAAGAATGAGGCTCAGCCAAGTTTCTTATTTTACAGTTTTTGGCAGAGGCCAGGTTTGAACCTGCCACCTCTAGTACATGGGGCCAGTGCCCTACTCCTTTGAGCTTCAGGCGCTGCCCTTTGTTTCTTATTTTAAATTGATGGTGGTTAAGTGGCAAAATCAGAATTAGAGCCTGGGATATCTGATTTGGAGTTGCACGTGTCTTCCACTGGAAAACATCATGGGCTGGTGTTAGGAATGTGGCTTCCAGAATCTGGCTTCGTGACTTTGACTTTACATAAGTTATTTAATCTTTCTAAGCCTCTGTTTTCTCATTTTGAACATGGGAATGATAATAGTTATGTGTTAGGGGCATTTTCTAGGTCTCTTTCCTCTTCTCACCCCTTCCTTCCCTTTTCTGCCATCATCGTTATTGAGGTCATAGTATATGCCCATTTGCTCTGCCCTGAAGATACATATAGTAGTGCACAAGACCGTCCTTGTCTCCACCTGCATGGAATTTAGAGTACAGTGGGAATACCTGCAATATGGTGATATAGGCAGTGAGGGTAGACACACAGGATCCTGTTAGAGAGCACAGAAGGGGCACCCAAAACTGGTGGGACTGGGCAGGAAGGGAAGGCTTCCTAGAATAGTACTTGCAAAATCTAGTAGGTGCAAGAGATCATGGTGTTTTCCAGGAGCTAAAAGTTGTCCAACCTATGCATACGTGGCAGGCAGTAAGAATTGACATGGGCCTGTTAGCAAAGGCACCTCAAGAAGGGCCTTGCCAGTCATATTAATGGTTTTGGACTTGGGCCTGAAGGCAGTGGGAAGCTACTGAAGGAATTTAAGAAATGTAGCCTCATGATTAGATTCCTACTCAGTTTATTATCTGAAAACTAGATAGGAGAAGATAAAACATCTATGCTAGTTGGAAACAAGATGATGATAGACTAAATAAGAGTAGACTAGGAGAAATGGAGAGGATGGGGAGAAGCAAACATCTTCAGGAGATACTTAGGGAGTAGAAATGGCAGGACTCGGAAAGCTGAGGAGAAGCAGAACATGATGTCCAGGTTCTGGCTTGTTAGACTGTTGAGTAGGCGTTGGGGCCTTTCCCTGAGTTAGGGAATGCCCAGTGAGGAGGAGAAATATTATAATTTATTCCCCAGATAAAGAACTTTCTGTGTGCCAACCACTGTTCTAAGTACCCTACAGATAAACATTGTTGGATTCTCACATGGCCTGGTGAGGTAGGTGCTGCTGTTTGCTTCCATTGTATAGATGAGGAAACCGAGGTAGAGTAACGACCTACTGCAGAACACATGTCCAGGAAGGGGCGGAGCCCCTAAGATTAGGCGTTTCACCGCTGCTCCCTGCTGAGTCTTGCCAATGGGGAAAAATAATTTCAGTTTTGGTCATGCTGAGTTTGAGGCACCATCTAGACATCTACATGGAGTCAGCAGTGGTTTGCAGTTTAAGAAGAAATGTAGGCCAGAAACATAGATTTGGAAAACATATACCTGTACACGGTCGTAGAACTGTATAAGGCAGAGAGGTAGAGAAGAGGAGGCCTCTTGGGAACACTTGTATTTATAGCCTTTCCTAGGAGACTGAGGTTAGGCACGACTGAGAAGGTTGGAGTAAAACCGGGAAAGTGTGGCCTCGATACTCAGTGACATCTTCTCCAGTCCCCTTGTGCCTCATGTGACTCAGAGGCCCTGGGCTGTGCTAGCACCCACTTCATGGCATTGTCCCTGGCCCTCAACACCACCCTCTTCTGCCTTCTAATCCTCAGGCCCAAGTATACATTACTGGGTTATTTCATGTCCCACACTGGATTCTTTGCCTGCCCTGTGCATACATGATGTTTGGTATTTTATCATACATGCATTCTGTGGAACTTAGTTTGTTGCCCACTCAGTCATATAATCCAAAGACCACACTTTAACTGTGCACCTTAACTGAGGACCTTGCAGCGTCCCCACTCTGGGCATTCTGCTTATCAGCTGTCTCGTCTCTCTTGTCCTCAATACCCTTCTTTCCGTGATCTCCACCCTTGCTTTTCAGTTCAACCTGTTTTCTGTGATCAACCATTGAAGCCTTCCAAACCCAACCCTAGACTCCTCCCATTTAACCTACTTCCATGTCCAAGCCCCAATGTTGGATTAAGCATGTGGTTGGCTTTTTTCTTTATTTTCTTCTCTGGACCTCCAGAACATTCTTGCAAAAAAATTAGCAAAACTGTATTGATTCAACTTCCAATAGTCATTTTATGTTTCTGAAACTTAGAAAAACTCGATAAAACTATATTGATTTAACTTCCAAAAATCATTTTATGTTTCTGAAACTTTGAAAACCTAAGTCATCTCTTTAATCTTTTCTTCATATTCAATGATCTATAAATGAGTACAATATCTTTTATCAATGTTGAATAAAGCAGAATAAAATAAGTGTTTACTTATAGTCTGCTATTGTCAATGATAGCTTTTGTGGACTTTATTTAGGAATAATATTTGATATATATTCTAGGGAATAAATACTTTGAGGCACTTTATAAATGAAATATTTTCTTAATTCTAAGGAAAAGAAAGTCCTATTCAGTATGTCAGGTAGATAATAAGCCTTGTATTTGTTTATAAACATATACTTTTATTTTGACTTTTGGTTTTGTGGTTTTAAAATTTCCAAACTCTCTTATTTTTATTCTCCTGACCCAATGTTTTGAAATCTTGCACACTAATTTTTTTCTTAAGTAATCATTTATTTTTCCATTTTTTTTCCCTTTGTGAGAGCCAGTTTAACAGTCAGCATGAGATATCTTATTTTACTAAGCTAACTGTTTTCACAAAAGCCTTATCAATTTATATTCTTGTTGGATTCTGCAACCTTAAAAAAATTACTATATAATTTCTCTTAGGATTTTGAAATATTCAAACCGTCTCTTAGTACTTTTATCTTTGCCTTTATGTACATAGAGAGTAAGAAAATGATTCTAAAGTTATGTTGCCTTTTTTTTTTTTTTTAAGCCTGTGTTTGACATCATTTGTTCTCCATCTGTGAGAGTGAAACCAGCAGCTCACAGATAACACCCTCATTTCCAATTCTTCACTAAGTTAGTGTGGCAAAGTTCTGCCTGCAAGTAGGGCGGTCTGAGCGGTTTGGGGCAGTGAGGATGGAATTTAGGCTTTTGTGACAAAGGACTAGTAAAAGTCTAGTAGGGTCTGGCATTTGAAAAGGGTATCATGTAAGGAAAAGCTAGTAGTGTGTGTGTGTTTTTTGTTGTTGTTGTTGTTTGTATTCAAAAAAATTAGTTTGGGATTCAATCTTTTGGTGAGGTTCTGAAATACAGCTTGGAATTTGAGACTCTCTGGAGACCAAACTTAATGCCTTACTGAAAAAGTTGATGCTTTCGTCATTCATAAATAATTTTAATCTTCCAGAAACATTTCCAAATCTAAGGCATTCAGATATTCTAAATATACTTATTTCTTTGAGAACGAGAAGGATAAGGTTGCAGTGTTTTAAGCAGCTTAATTGAGTAGAAAAACTAAATGACACACTTAAAATCAGTGTTATAAAAGAAATTGTTATCACAGTCTCTAAACCAAAGATTTCCTCTTGGTAAATTTTAAACACTTAAGTGACGTAATATGTTATAAGGCTGATATCTCTGGAGAGTAACGTGTACTGATTTAAATCTAGAAAAAAGTGGCATGTTTTTGCCATGATGTGGCTATAAAGACATGCAGTTCTTTTTCTTACCTTCTCCACTTGACTGCTTCTCTGTGGGTGTGGCTCATTACATTGGGATCAGTCAGTTCGTTGAGGAAACAAGACGGTTAGAATGCTGCTGTTGCTTCCTTTTAATTTGTTCAGGAATATTGCTGATGCGTTTTCTCTGGGCGATAACTTCACCTTTACATTAGAGGGCACCTGGTCTTGCCCATTCTCTGCCTTGGGAACTGTTCTCAGCCGTTAGCAAACATGATAGCAACATTACAACCCCCAGATATTTAAAAACAAAAAAGACTTAAAAAAGCTAACACATGATAATTGTACATATTTATGAGGTACATGTGATATTTTGAGACATGCAGTGCATAATGATCACACAGTGTTTTTAGGATACACTTCAAACATTCACCGTTTCTTTATGTTGGAACATTTCAAGTCATCTTTTAGCTATTTTGAAATATACAATAAATGATTAACTATAGCACCCTACTGTGCTAAAGAACACTAGAATTTATTCTTTCTACCTAACTGTTTGAGCCCATTAACCAACCTCTCTTTGTCCACTCGCCCTCTCTACAAGATACTTTTGAATGGGTAAGAAAACATTGTGTTTATGTTCTTTTATCAGAGTTGGGTGTCTTTAGTTCTTAAAATTTTGTGCCCCCTTAGTTGTCCTTTTCCAAATCGACACCAATGACGTGATCATTCATGATCCTTACTGATTGCTGTGAGTACATTTTAACCCGAGGTTCAGAACTTATGTTAACATTTTACCATTAATGAGCATTACTGTACAAACAGAAATGGATTCTTCTATAAATATGGAAAAGTGGCATGTGTCATGAAAAAAAGATTACTGAAAGTGCATGTAAGGAAATTTAATTTATAATTAGCATAAACCCATAGTGATGGAAGGAAAATGTAGAATAAAGCTTGAATGTGAAAGTGATGGCCTACACATGTGAGCCCAGACAGCCCTTTAAGTCAGTTTCTCTCAGTTCATTCTATATTATTGGGAAAAAGCAAAACATTTGCAAATTAAAAGAACTGTCTACCTTTGGTTTAGTAGAACAAGTGATTGAAATTTTTCTTTTTAAAATTATAACAGTGATGCTTTTGCTTTATTATAATTTCACTTATTGACTATTTTATCTTAACTAACTCTTGTGTTTAGAGTTAGTTTAGAGTTAGTTTGTTTAGAAGTAGTCATTTTTTTTTTTTTTTTTTTTTTAGAGTCAGAGTCATATTCTGCTGCCCAGGTTAGAGTGTGGTGGCCTCAGCCTAGCTCACGGCAATCTCAAACTCCTGGGCTCAAGGAATCCTCCTGCCTCAGCCTCCTGAGTAGCTGGGACTACTGGTGCCTGCCTCAATGCCTGGCTAATTTTTCAATTTTTAGTAGAGACAGGGTCTCACTCTTGCTCAAGGTGGTCTCAAACTCCTGGGCTCAAGGTATCCTCCTTCCTTGGCTAGGCTATGAAGTGCTAGGATTATAGGTGTGAGCCACCTGGGTGAGGTAGTTATAAGTTTTAAAATATCCAGTGTATGAATAGATGTAGAAAAATTCTTGTTTTTGAGATGAACCTGTGTATAGGTAAAGAAATGGTGCAATTTAACTTTTAGGTTACTGTTTCAAAGGTGGAATCTGTCTCTTTTTTTTTTTCCCTCAAATTATCTTGATGTTTAAATTTTTTTGTTGGCTATACTCCTGATGTTGCCCCAAATATGTAGAGAAATATGATGGCTAATTGACCTTTGCATATCTTTATGATTTCATATTGTCTTTTGGTACTAGAGTTCCACTTGAAATCTGAAGTTTCATCTGAGTTCTATCTTAATCCACATGTTATGATAGAAACATGGTCAAATAACATTCTGAATCATGTGGATGACCATGTCAATAACAGAGCACTGTATTTAGTTTATGTTCACAGTCAAGTTGATATGAGGTAGCAATAGTTCAAATATTGGTGAGCTGATTAAAAAAACAAAAACAAAAAAAGATCAAGACCAAGTGTAGTGGCTCACGCCTATAATCCCAGTACTTTGGGAAACCAAGGCAGGAAGATCACTTGAGGCCAAGAGTTTAAGATTAGCCTGGGCAGGCTCAGCGCCTGTGGCTCAACGGGCTAAGGCGCCAGCCACGTACACCTGAGCTGGGAGGTTCGAATCCAGCCCGGGCCCGCCAAACAACAATGACGGCTGCAACCAAAAAATGGCTGGGCATTGTGGTGGGCACCTGTAGTCCCAGCTACTTGGGAGGCGGAGGCAAGAGACTCGCTTGAGCCCAGGAATTGAAGGTTGCTGTGAGCTGTGATGCCACAGCACTCTATCCAGGGTGATAGCTTGAGGCTCTGTCTCAAAAAAAAAAAAAGATTAGCCTAGGCAACAAAGCAGGACTCCATCTCTCAAAAAAAAAAAAAAAAATGTTTTTAATTAGCCAGGAATAGCAGTGTGCACCTGTAGTCCCAGCTACTTGGGATGCTAAGGCAGGAGGAAACCTTGAGTCCAGGAGTTCAAAACTACAGTGAGCTATGATTGTGCCACTGCACTCAAACCAAGACTGCCTCTTAGAAAAGAAAAATTAAAAGATCAAAAGCATAAAAAATACAGTAGCCCAGCTACCATGGGCATGCTGAACTAAAAACAACTCAGGCCATAATGGCCAATACCACATTCGCATTGCAAGTGGCAATTTATTTGCAGTAACATATCATTATCATTGTTTTGTTTGCATGGAATTTTAAAATCAGTTTTGGATTTTTCCAGTTGCCCAAGAGGTATGAGCATAAAGCATTCAGGTCAAGTTTTATGCTTTTACATATTTAAGAAACATGAAATAAAAATAATTTAAAACAACACAGATTAATTTATAATAATTATGTGTTCTTTTAAAAGGCATCCCCATTACTTAAGTTTGAAAAATTAGATTCCTCTAATCTACATCTCCACCCTAAAAGGATCTAGCTATCTCCATCCCAAGATACAAGGATTTAAGCATTTGAAGTCATCACTAAATGTTTCCAGCCAGACTAGCATAATTTCTTCTACCCATCTTCCCAATCTTAAGCCCAATTTCACCCAATATACCCAAGAACATTCAATACCGTTCCAGTCCATGTAATCCTTCTCTAAATTTGTGCAGCAGACTGCACAGATTTGTGTTTCTCTGAGAATTCCTGGCTTTACCTCAACACCTAAATTCTATAACACACAAAATTAATGATCAATATTTTTCAAATAAATACAAAGTAGTCTTTCAGAAATGAGAAGTCCCAGTGGAAAAACATAGCATATCAAATTTAAAATTAGACAGGCATAGTGTCTTCATATAGGACAGAGGTTCTTAAACCAGAATTCATAGAATACCTAGAATCATATACTAAATTTTGATCATAAATACGTGCATTTTTGGCTTGGTGCCTGTAGTTCAGTGCGTAGGGCCTGAGGCTGGTGGGGTCAAGCTTGACCTGGACCTGGTAAACAACAACAACTCCAAAAAACAGCCAGGTTTTGTGGAGGGTGCCAGTAGTCCCAGTTACTCAGGAGGCTGAGACAAGAGAATCACTTAAGTACAAAGAGTTTGAGGTTGCTCGAGCTATGATGCCATAGCACTCTACTGAGGGTGACATAGACTCTGTCTCAAAAAATAATAATAAATATGTGCATTTTTCTCGAGAGGGCTGATAGCTTTCTTCATAACAGAGCATGGTTATCCACATGTTTCTATCATAACAGAGCATGGTCATCCACATGATTCAGAGTGTTATTTGTGTTAATTTCTTAAAGATTGTAATTGCTGTGTGTTATAAATCACAACACTGATGACCTCTGTAGGTCACCTTCATTGGAAAGAGACACAAGAGAAATTTCTGTGGCATAGAAAATTTTAATATCTTAATATGGGCATTATTCATGGGTATACACAATTATCAAAAATTATCACATTAAATATTTTATTTCACCGTAGTAAATTTCACCATAATAAGGGGAAAATTATGATTGGAATGAAGCCACAAAATTCAAACAACAGCTCTCATAGTCTGAGAATAGGTCTATGGACTGCAGTTTGAACAAAGAGTCGAGTAAGGCTCCTCCTGAACATCTATGACTCCACAGGGCTTAGCCCAAACTCATGTGGTGTTTCCTGCCCTGCCCTGGTGAACGGAACTTGACTGTACCTGAGTGGTGGACACAACCTAAGCAGTGTGTCTTATGCCACCAAGTCCTTTGCAGCATGCTAACTCTAACTGGGGCTTCTAATAAGAAGATTCCTGAGTATTCCTCCTTCCACCTTTGTAGCCACCTGGGAAAAGAGAAAGGGGAGTAACCTCAACAGTGCAGAACGAAGGGGCTCCATAGAGCTGCAAGCAAAACAAAGTTAGAGTTCTAGATGCTGTTGTCCTCAAAATCTTTAACACTGAACACATGGGATTCCCTATCCCAAAACTTTTCTGAAGTTAGACCCCAGTGTTGGGTTTTGCCAGCTTGTGGAAGACAGGATGGGAACGTTTAGTCTCTCATGAACATCTTTCTTCTTCTATACCTATTAAAAAAAAAATCAAACTTTTCTTTGAGCAAATACACACTTGCCACAGAAGTTTTTAAAGATGTAACAATTATTTGATTATCCTATCACATGAACTTATTTATGCTTTTATGTTTTCTAGGTTTTTGATAGCTAAACATTATCTACGTGCAACGACATTTTTTACCAAATTGAAGTGACAGAAATGTATAGATAGTATTAGCTGTTTTATCATAAAAACACTTGTTTTTCTTCTTGTACGGTCAACACACAGCACACTTCTGTGACCAGAAGGTGTGGGGACTTCTCCCACTAACACCCAGTTTTCCAGTGGACACTGACTGGGTTTCCTATAGCTCAGTCCAATTCCAACACTGTCTACCTGGAGTGAGAGTTAAGTCCCACAGGCTCAGCAAGACTTCTCCCTACTTCAGACACCAATTGCAAGTATTGGATTGTCACCTGTGCTTCTGACTGACTGACTATAAATTAGGGTTCCCCAATCCTTTTTAGGTTTGATTATTTTGCTAGGATGGCTCATAGAACTCAGAGAAACTCAATTTACTGGTTTGCTGTATTAATAAAGGATCTAAGAAAGGGACAGATGCAGATGTAGAGGTTCATAGAGTGAGGTGTATAAGGATCTTGAGCACAGAAGCTTCTGTCTTCATGGTTTTGGGGTACACCCCCATCCCAGCACATAGATGTATTCTCGATCCCCAAATGCTGTAGTTTAGGGATTATTAGGCATGATTTGTTATTAACTCAATCTCCAACCCATCCACTCTTCCCATGGAATAGGGATGGGGCTGAAAATTCCAAGCTTCTGCCATGGGTTGGTCTTTCTGGTGATCAGGCTCCATTGAGGGGCCTACCAAAAGTCTACCCCCTTAGAGCAGAAGATACTCCTGTCACTCGGGACATTCCAAGAGATTAGAGGCCCTGTGTCAGGAGTTGGGGTCAAAGATCAAATGTCAAAATAAGATGTACCTAGTACCCCTTTCATTCAGGAATTTACAGATTTTTCAGGACCTCTGTGCCAGAAAATGGGGATGGACACAAGATACTTCTTATTATATCATATTATAGTTATCTATTGTTGAGTAATAAAGTACATCAACACTTAACAGCCCAGAGCAATAAACATTCATGATTCACACAGTTTCTGTGGGTTAGGAATCCAAGAGCACCTTGGCTGGACGTTTCTAATTCATGATCTCTAAGGAGGTTGCTGCCAAAATGTCAGCTGGGACCACAGTAGTCTGTAGACTTCACTGGGAGATACTTATTCATATGTGTGGCAAGTTAGTGCTGGTCTTTGGCAGGAGGCTATAGTTCCTCACCACGTGGACTTCTTTACAGGTCACTCGGATGACCTCATACTGTGAACCTCTCCATCGGGCCGCTTATGTGTCCTCACAACATGGCAGCTGGATTCTCTCCCAGCCAGTGATATGAGAGAGAGAGGTTGCAGTGTCTTATGACTTAGCCTCACAAGGCATACTCCTGCATTTCCAGTGTCCAGGGTGAGGCTGGATTCTGGGCTAGCAAGAGACTCCTAGGCATACACTTGTGGCCTTATGGCTTACAGCCCAGACAGGGGAACACTTTTACATGCACTCCTGTAAGTTTAATGACAAAAACATATAAAGATAAAAAGGGCTGTGGCAAAACAAATGGGGTGTTGAATTAGAGTGTAACGGGGAGGACCCACCTTCGATTAGGATGCTAGGAATGACTTTTGAGAGGAGGGGACCTTTAAGCTGAGCTCAGATGGACAAGTAAGAGCCAGTCACAGAAGGGCTGGGAGAGGAGAGGAAAGAGCCCACACAAAGGTCCTGAGGAGGGAAAGTGCTTGGCCTGTTGGAGGAATCCAGAGGCCAGTGCGGCTGCAACACAGCAGAAGAGAGAGCTGAGTGAGGGATAGGGGAGGTAAGCGGAGCCAGATCATGCACAGCCTGGTGGATTGTAAAGAGTTGGTGTACTTGTACTTTGGTTTAGCTGCATGTAACTGAAAATCTCCAAAGGAGAGTGGCTTAGTCAAGGTAAATGTTTACTTCTCTTATTTAGGAAAGGAGCCATGTGGTGGGAAATCCAGGGTAATTTGGATCCCAGCTTCTTATTGATTCAGCTGTTCATTATTCCATTGCACGGTGTCTATCCTGACAGTCACGTTGTGGCCTGACCTGGCTGTCCCAGCCTGAGTTATGACATCCCTGCTGCAGCCCAGGAGGAGGAAAGCTGCAAGGGCAAAATAGGGACCTTCTCCCAGCTGATCAGGCCCCTTCAGTGGCCTTCCCAGAAGTGCCACACAACGCTCCCATTAGAACTGATTGACCAGACCCTCATCCCATGGTCCTCTTTAGTTGGACGAAGAGTACCCATTAAATGTCATGTCCCTGTTACTCAATTGAAGGGGGCAGGGAAGCAGTGGCCTATGCCAACAAAAGAAGGTCACAGAAGGGTTTGAAATGAGGGAGTGGCTTGGTGCTTTATGAAAGGGATACTCCAGTTCCTAATGAGCAGGAAAGAATGGGAGGAGGAGGCAGTGAGGGGCCTCTTGCAGTAACTCAAAGGCTTAGGTAGTGGTCTGGTTAAGACAGAGGTAAAGGAAGGATGTGAATCTGGGCTAAATGGTCACGTTCAAATCTACAGGTGTTGCTAATTTAGCAAGGTGTAAGGAGAGGGAGGAATCAAGAATGACATTCAGGTTTCTTGTTTGAGCAATTCTGAGGGTGGTGGTGTCATTTATGAATACAGCCATGGAGGGTGGAAGAACTGGCTTGGAGGGAAAATTAGGACGCTGGTTTGGGGTATGTGAAAGTTGAGATGTGAGTAAACAACTGGATACAAAGGGGCTGCCAAAAAATGTATACACATTTTAAGAAGGGAAAAATCTGTATTAAAATTGTAATACTCAATATATAGCGATAACAAAGGACAAAAAGACAAAAATTAATACTAGTCACCTGTGAGCACTTGTAATTGCAGAAGTCAAATGTGACTTCAGTATTACAATTTTAATGCAGGTTTTTTTCTTTCTTAAATGTGTAATACTTTTTTTGGCACCCTCTATATTTCAGAAGGGGGGAATTAGAGCCTGTCCATTGTGTTTATAACCTTAGGCATGTTTAAAATCACCTGGGGAAAATTATAATGAGGAAATGAAAGAGGGCTGTGACTTAGCCCCAGGAAACACTCATAAGGAAAAAGAAGTCAACTGAAGTGAGGAGTAGCCAAGGAAAAGCAAAGAGTACATGGTGTCCTGGAAACCTGGACAAGGAGGGCTTCAGGATGGAGTATGTCACCTGTCTAAGGCTGCTGAGAGGCTAAGGTCTGGTCTGAAAGGCATCCATTGGCTCTGAAAGCCTGGCAGTTATGATGACTTTGATAAGAATGTTCTAGTGGAGTCTGGAGGATGGAATCTAGACTATAGTGGGTTGGAGTGGGATTGGGGACCCAAGAGCCCCTAACTGCTGTGTATAGGGTACAGTCTGAACAACTGAGTGTTCATCTTGACAGGGAAACCACAAACACCACTGGATAATCAGAAGAGGCAGATGGAGCCCACAAAATGAGTGTCAGTGGCTGCCTGCTAGAATGCTTTTGTAGAATGGCTTTTGGAACAAAAGAGTTTGTCAAGTTTTTGAGCACTCAGCTTCTGTGTCAACGTTTGCCCAGAGTGGATGTGGCTGACAGGAAGCTGTTCTAGGACGGTGCCCTGCCCTGTGGCTCACAGATACAATCCATTCAATCTGGGCCTCAAAGGAGAAAAACCTGCTTGCCATGGAGACAACTTGCCAGGACTGACCACTCAGCCCCTTTCTCAAAACCAGTCAGTCATAGCAAAAAATGGTCTGACCCCCCGGCCCCCAAAAGTGCCACAACATCATTTCTTCTGTTTGAAGAGTTTTTAAAGAACCCTGAACACAGCTTTCTTGATGCTAATAAGCTGAGTCTGGCTGACATGCACCTGCCTGGAACCTCTTTTCTTTTCCTCTCTGGGGCAGGGAAGGCCCCTGTGTTCTCTCTACACTTCTCTCCAGCAGGAATGAGTAATATCCCTATGATTAAGAAATTCTTGGCACCTGGCAGCAAGAAGAGCCCATCCCCTGATGCCAATGATGTGAAAATGGTCCCCCAGATCTTTATATTGTAGAGCTGGTGCTTATTTACACCTGGGCGTTGGTCGGCTTCTGTGGAATGCTGTGTCCCTTTAGCCCTATAATCAATGCCACACTCTAGTGGTCCCAGTTCTATGAATAGTTACTTCCTAACTAAGTACATTTCAAGGACGCCTTTTCTACTCAGAATCTTAATTTTCTCTGAGTAATTGGGAGCAAGGTCAGGCCAGTTTTTAAAGTTAGACCCTTAATCTGACAAGTTATTTCTAGCCCCTATGGCTAGTCCATCCTACTGTGGTGGAGGAGGAGAACTTGGGTTCTTTTCTGATTTTCTTTCTTCTCTCTCTTTTTTTAGGAGGTGAAATAGGGTTATTTGGAATAAGTCAAATAGTGAGCAGGATTGTACAGTGTGACCCGGAAATTTGCTAGGCATGCTTTTGTTTTTGCTTTAACCCAGATGCTGTATCAGAACTGAGGGGTTCTCAGCAATCTGTGTTTTAACACTCTCTCTAGGCCAAAGATAGAAAAGCATTGTCCTAAGTAGGAGGGAGTAAAATTTAAGGTCATTTCAGAATAGGGGACAGTGATACAAGTTACTGGGCTAGAACTGGGCTGAGGGTTGTATACATTACAAGTCAGTATAAATCTGCAGGCTGTGCACCTGCTCTGTGAGGCTCTGGAGAGGTCCCTGGTCTACCTGTGTACTCAGTGGAAAGGAAAGGAGGGGTAAGAGAGGGGAGGAGATGGAGATGGCTAGAGTATGACAAGTTAGGTTATAAGGGACACAGAAAAGTGATAAGGTTGTAAAGTGTAAATATATACATTAGAAATATTTCTGAAAGATGAGCCATCTTCCTGTGTCTGTGACTTTGATATTCAGCGATTGAGAGTTTTAATTTTCATAAATGTTTAAATCATTTTACTGCTTTGTTTCATTTGATATTCAAAAGTGGTAAGAATCATTTTTTTTAGCAAATATTGTTCTGTGTGTGTTAATTTCTTAATTCAACATTTATAACACATTTTGGGTTTTCTTTCTTTGTAGTTAAGAATACTCTTATTTACCTAGTTAGGCTTTTAGAGATGGGCCTTTCTAGCTTCTCTTAGTGGGAAATGGGAAATCTCTTTTTATCCTTAACATCTAGCTCAACTACAAGGAGGTGGTTCTTTTCTTTTTCGTGTTTGTGGGTATGTATGTATAAAATATAATTTTACCCAGGATAAAATAAAGAAATTGGGGCATGCCATGTTTAGCGCACACAAAAAAGTGCAGGATGCTTCCTTCCATTTGTCTCAGGTAAACAACAATTTTTTTTAGTGATGTGAGTGCATTTATTTGGTATGTGGGACATACTTTTACCAAAAATGTATTCATTGTTTATCTGAGATTTAATTGTAACAGGCATCCTATATTTTGCTGACGACCCTGAATTGATAGTAACTCTATAATTATAACATTTAAGCATTATAGTCTTTCAAAATTGTCCTAGCTATTAACTAAAAGTTTCTTGAAAGAGTTACCATCTTGGGTAAGATTGGTTGTGGGCTATGTGCGGTTTTAGGCACTCTGGAGCCTAGGCCCCCTTTTTCACTTTTTTCAAGAACTCACATTGGAATGCAGTGAAGGTGAGTGATAGACTCATAGGGATGATCTTGAAGATAGTCTACATTTTTTCATAATATAATTTTGGATTAGGTATTGCACGCACACTTTTTAAATAAGTAACATAAAAGTCATGATCTTAACTATTTTAAAATGTGCAGTTCAGGAGCATTAAGTACATTCACTTTGTTGTGTCAACCCTCATCATCAGAACTCTTCATCTTGCAAAACGATGCGCTCTGACTTAATGACTACAATGGGTACAGAGTTACCCACAATAATGTCCCATTTCTGTCTATGATCCCAGCTCCTGGCAGCCCCATTTACTTTATCTTTATAAAGTTGACTACTCTAGGTATTTCACGTAAGTGGAATCTACAATAATTGTCTGTTTGTAACCGACTTATTCGCTTTGCATAATGTATTCAGGGTTCACCCATCCTTAGCATGTATCAGAATTTCTTTCCTTTTAAAGACTAAATAATGGCCAACATGGTGGCTTGTGCCTGTAATCCTAGCACTCTGGGAGGCTGAGGCAGGTGGATTGTCTGAGCTTATGAGTTCAAGACCAGCCTGAGCAAGAGCAAGACCCCATCTCTACTAAAAATAGAAAAATTAGCCAACTCTCGTGGCAGATGCCAGTAGTCCCAGCGAGTGGGGAGGCCGGAGCAAGAGAGTCACCTGAGCCCAAGAGTTTGAGGTTGCTGTGAGCCATGATGTCACTCTACCCACGGTGACAGAGTAAGACTCTGCCCCCCCCAAACCAACTAATGTCCTATTGTATGAGTGTGTACATACACACATAAACACACACACACACTGCACATTTAGTCCCTTCATCCAACAATGGATAGATGAGTTGCTTCTACTTTCTGGCTATTGTGAGTGATGCTGCTGTGAGCATGAGTATACACATATCTCTTTGAGATGCTTTCAGTTCTTTTCAAGTATATACCTAGAAGTGAAATGTCAGATTATGTAGCAATACTTTAATTTTCTGAGGAACCTCCATGCTGTTTTCCACAGTAACTGCACCATTTTAATACATTTGAATCAAGAGTAATTTTTCCACATCCTCACCAAACGCTTGTTAATTTTTGTATTCTGTTCATTTGTTTATGAAGCCATTCTAGTGGGTATGTGGTGAAGGTCTCTCATTTAAAAAAAAATCAGTAAAAGATGTCGTACTTCATTGTGGGTAACATTATTTGATCCAAGTGCATGAGTGTAGTCTTGCATGGTGGGTGACAATTGCTGTTCCATTCTGTGAGAGGTGGCATTACAAATTATTATATAATTTTGATAATAATAATTATAAATAATAATTTTAAATTATATAATTAATTAATTTTACAAATTATTATATTTGGCAGAACAAATTATACTGGGATTAGGATGGGGGACAAACAGAATGGGTTTTCCAAAATATCCCAAGATTCTCTATAAAGGTGTCCTTATTTCTCACAGATTTCCAGAGTGTCAACCATATTTCTAAATACTGAAGATATAGTCCATGCTCAAATACAAATGAGTATGTTTTATCTGAAATACTGTCCTTCCCTCCCCCATGTGAAGGGGTGGCCTCCAGAGCAGGATACATGCCTCAGGGAGTTTGCTCAGGCTGTATTTCATGAGCATCTACTATAAGCCAGAACAACATTCCATGTTGAGGACACAGAAGAATCAGCACATTTTGATTTTTTTTTAATGCTCACTAAGCACAATGATGAGATGTTTTATCTTCTCAGAACGTGCTTTTTGAATAGAATTATGTTTTGGTATTTTTGTTGTTTTATTCTTTTTCCGGTAGTTTGAAAAAGAAAAGACAATAGTATCTGTGTAGATTACTTTAAATAGTAATATACTTAAATACATTTTTACAGTGTTTTGTGCCCTCCAGCAGTCCTCAAGGAGGCAGTATTCTTTTTTGTTTGTTTTTTTGCAGTTTTTGGCTGGGGCTGGGTTTGAACCCACCATCTCTGGCATATGGGGCCGGCGCCCTACTCCTTTGAGACACAGGTGCCGCCCAAGGAGCCAATATTCTCTATCAGTGAAGTGACAGAGGCTTGGCACTGTTATATACCTTCTACATGATCTGGGTACTTGATGGCGCTGGGAGAGCAGCAGGGTAATTGTAGAATATTCTCATTCTTTCCACTGAGTGTACTGCCGATTCTGGATAGAAAGCACTTTCTGTGCGCCTGTTTTGTAACATGATCCTGTAAAAATTTATAATTGATTCTATGGTTGTCTTAAGGCTAGCTCTTTTTTAAGTAAGTTGCATATGGATATAAAAGTAATTTAAATAGCTCATATTTTACACTTTTTACATTCTTGTTAATGAACATTTGGCATCTCTAATCTTAAAAATACAGTAGAACCTCCATAGTTGACCACTTCCCGACACTGACCACCTCCTTAAGCTGACCTAATTGTCATAGACCAGACATGTACCACATGTATGTACCAGTCCAGGGCTCATTATGGTGACCACTTCTGTGTTGTTGACCAGTTTGTTACAGTACTTCAGTGGTCCACTTACAGAGGTTCTCCTGTATTTCCACTTCATTTCAGAACTTTGTGATTTAATTGTGTATTATCATACGTGATATGAAGCAAATATCTATGCAGCACCTTTGGAAAATAATTTGTAGGGAACTTATTCAATGGAAGTGATTTGAATTTTTGAGTTTTGTACTTTTAAATGGATCCTGGGTGGGTTCCTTTTAGATTTTATTTCTGTCTTAACTCATGAGCATTCTGCTAACCATTTTGGCCTGCAGCGGTTTCTTTTGAGCTAATTTATTCTGCTTTCTCTGCACTTGAGACTTTAAATGGCTAACTTTGCATGAAACAAGCTTACCCTAGGACCATCTGGTGTATCAAGGTGACCGATTCTCCACTCATTTGATTAAACATTTCTTTGTGGAACTTTCTCTGCTATCTTTGTAGACATATAGATATCTTTATCTGGTGTAATATTTTATGTATTGAATTTAAGACAAGGTCATTGCCTTTAAGTTTTTGGCTCCTTGTTTCACAGAATGTGATAGCTGTCATTTCAGGCACAATTATAAAATCATGCTGTGATAGGGCAGGCACAGTGGCTCGAAACTGTAAGCTTAGCATTATGGGAGGCTGAGGCAGGGCGATTGCTTGAGCTTAGGAGTTCGAGACCAGCCTGAGCAGGAGTGAGACCCTGTTTCTACTAAAAATAGTGAAAACTAGCCGGATGTTGTGGCAAGCTCCTGTAGTCCCAGCTATTCGGGAGGCTGAGGCAAAAGGATTGCTTTCACCCAAGAATTGGAGGTTCTTGTGAGCTCTGATGATACCACGGCATTTTACCCAGGGCAATAGAGAGAGACTCCATCTCAAAAATTAAAAAAAATCATGCTGTAGTAAAACCTCATTTATACTTTGTCTTAAATCGATAGTGTTAGTGCCAGAAATTTGACACTCAACTCTTCTTTGTTAACCTGAAACATGCGGGTTAGAAATTCTTGGAAGTGCTAGATTGGATTTGGGGCTGAGTTAGCATCAGGGTTTGTGCTGTCTCACGCCCTGTTTCTGCCTTCCTCCCTGACAGCTCTGGTGGGAGGCCGCGTGGGTGGTAAACGTTAGACTGTACTTATGTTCTCAGGAAGGCTGTTGGTTCTGCCTTATAGGACAGGCAGAATGTGCTAAGAGGAAGAGTGCTGCATTATTAGATAGGTGACCTGAGATGCGTTTGATTTTGAGTAAGCCTCTTCGTCTTTTCTAATGTTTTTTTTTTTTTTAATTTTAAATAGAAGGATCTGCTCTGTTCTAACTACCTCACTATTGATTGTAGCAAGAATTAATAAGATGTGATTAACAAGGGATCCTTATCAAGTCAAAAGCCCTATTTGGAAATAATCTTGTTATGTATCAATTTAGAGAAGTGGGTTAACGTACTACCTACGGAAGATGAAAGAATGAAAATAATTTACTTTGAATTGTATTTCCCCAACTTTGAAGTTGTTTTAACATATACATATAGGTATATTTTGGTCCAGTTGCTTATGACACAAAAATCCAGTTACTAAGATGAGGATTACAAAGAAAGGAATTTTTAATACAAAAGATGTTTTGTTGTGTTGTCAGGAGAACAGGAGAAGCTGCCTCAAATCCCTCTCTCCAACTAACAGAGACCATAGGCTTTCAATGGAGGATCCACGTTGTTTGGCATCAGAACCCTACCCAGGGGCCATCAGAGACTCAGCTCCTTTGCTTTGCAGAAGATCCACCATTTCTGGGAAATTCAAAAGGCCAAGTAGTTAAGGGAGAGAATTGTGAAAAAAACATACTGGGGTTATTGAAATTTGTTCATAGAACTGGTTAGAGCATTTTAACACTATGGTAAAGTAGGAAGAAGTGCTATTATTATCAGATCTATTTTGCGACTAAGAGAATTAAGGGTTCTGGTGCCTTCACTGAAGTCCTAGGGTCCAGAGATTCAGGGTGGAGACTCGAGGGCTGGTCTACTGTCACTGCTTCCAGTTTTCTTCATGCTCCTAAATACGTGTACAGAAGCTACAGTTTTGGACACAGCTGACACACCATGGTTTCCTGTTGTCCACTTTCATCTGAGCCTTGTACAACAGGTCAAGGTAGAGGTGCTTGGGTTGAAGCAAGAGACGGTGGGGGGGGGGGCTCTTTCTATTACCAGGAGCTTCATCCAGGAGCCACATCAGTGGGATCTCGCTGCTTTTTCCTTATGACTGTTCTATGAGATTTAGTAGCCCCTTTCCCCACATAATGCTTGTGCTAACTTGAATCAGAATTTTAAACATCCTAGTGGTCAAGAATATATGCACAGGGAGTGGTTAACGTCAGCAATCTGATGGGGAAAGTGTGCTGCTTGCATATCGAACACATTATTTTTATGGGGGTGTGACAGGAGGGTGGGGACAGGAAGTCTTGGTAGGATGATGAACTCTTAAATTGTTTGACTTATTTCCCCAAGTGGTTTGTTCTTCAGAACTTCTGAAGGACCTTATGTAAGGCTTATTTATATAGCTCACACGGCCCTGCATGGATGTTCTGTCAAAATCCAGGTAACTGAATGAATTGAGGACAATCACGGAATAGTTTAATAGTTTCTAATAAAGGCAGGTTGAATAGTGGACTGTACTTTAAATACATTCATTCAGCAAACATTTTTATTGAGCACCAACTATCTGCTACTCATGTTTCTAGATAGTCACAATAATGTAGTGAACAAAACAGGTTCCTATCCACTTGAAGCCTGCATTTGTGTTTCAGTTAATAAAACACTGATATTAACATTTACTAGGAATTAATTGGTTAAAGTGTTCTCATTAAAAGTTGCATAACAAAACTGTTGGTACACTTTATATATTTATCTTTTTTTTTTTTTTTTTTTTTGAGACAGAGCCTCAAGCTGTCACCCTGGGTAGAGTGCTGTGGCATCATAGCTCACAGCAACCTCCAGTTCCTGGGCTCAAGTGAGTCTCCTGCCTCCGCCTCCCAAGTGGTTGGGACTGCAGGCGCCCGCCACAACGCCCGGCCATTTTTTGGTTGCAGCCGTCATTGTTTGGCGGGCCGAGGCTGGATTCAAACCCGCCAGCTCAGGTGTACGTGGTTGGCGCCTTAGCCTGTTGAGCCACAGGTGCCGAGCCTATATATTTATCTTAATGAATGATTCAGAGTACATGTTATGAAGTGACTGACAGTAATGAATGTGTGTACACACACACTTATCAGTAAGTTAGATTGTTAGGATTAGGGTCTAGGGATCATAGACGCTTGCTTCATTTATTTATTTAGATAGATAGTCTTGCTTTATCACCCAGGCTAAAGTGTCAGGTCCCTAGCCTGGCTCACAGCAACCTCAAACTCCTGGACGTAAGTGATCCTCCTGCCTCAGCCTCCCGAATAGCTGGGACTACAGGTGCATACCACCATGCCTGAATAATTTTTACATTCTTATTACAGACAGGGTCTTGCTTTGTTCAGGCTGGTTTCAAACTCCTAAGATTAAGGAATCCCTGTTTCAGCTTTCCAGAGTGCTAGTATTATAGGTATTAGCTACCACACCTGGTCCATACAGGCTTCATTATTATTGTTTTCTTTCAATTTTCTCCAGGATTTTGTGGTAGTAAGATTGGTGAAGAATAATTTACATGTTATGCTTTTATCTTTTGTCAGATATGGAGCAAACACATATTAATACCTTAGATCACAGCATATCCATGGGTCAGCTGAAAACATTTTTGCATTTTCTTCTCATTGCAGGGTAATCCCACAATTAAAATTGACTATACATGGTAATTTCCATAATCCTTTCTTTCTTTATTTTTCTCAAAATCAACTCAAAAGACGAATAACAGTCATAGATAAACAGTATGTAGAAATTGTTCATTGTTTGTTAATAACTTGTATTCTTTTAGGAAATTTCTACTGGATAGATTTGAGATAGCTTCATTAGCCTTGGTTCCTACTCTTCACAGCCTGGTGAAACAGCAGCTCAGAGGTGAGACTAGGGGCAGATGATCGCTTCAACTTCCAGTCTGGTTTTGTTTGGAGGATAAAAGGGCACTCTGGTGTTAGAGTCAGCTCAAATATTGAACTTAGAAGAAGTAATCATGCTTTTGTAGCCCAGCGGAGCCAGATGGAAGATGTGGGTGCCAGGGGCTCCCAGTGGTTGGCGGGTTTCTATCACTCCTGTTCATGTTTGTTTTGGGATGTTTTTTCTTGCAGCAACACCTGAAAATGACATTTGCCATTCTCCTGGGAAATGGCTGTTTCAGACTTTTAAGTCTGCAATGAGCAGGCCATTTCTGTGGTGGGAGTTTAGAATCCCCCACAAAGTTAAGAGACAATAGGAAAAAATGAAATAGGATGAAAATTAGCAGAATCTCCTTGGAGTTACCTGATGCCATAAACAAAGGTGTAGACTGGACAGGTGAAAACAATGAAGTTTTTATAGGCTAAGGAAAAAGAGACTAGCAGGGCAAATCATTGGGTCCTTATAAGCTGTATGCCTGGGCATGGTGCCTTTTATGGATTGGAAAGACTGCTTGAAGAGTGTTATCTTGGTAGAAGGAAAAGGGCATGTCTAGAAATTACAGCAGTTTTTGTTTCTAGTTCTTGTTCTTTCACTTTATAAGAAATTTTTTGTTTTTATGATTAAGGATTAGAAGTATAGGTATATTATTTTTAGCAATATTTGCTTATATGTTTGTTTTTTGGACAGGCGTACATTAAATTATACCTAAGGACTGGTTATAGCTTCATCATTGACACTATTCCAGAAAAAAATACCTCCCCTCTCCCTGCCCCATGCCTACCCTCAAGGGTTTAGGCAAGACCATGCCGTGATTCCTGAGCTGACCCTTATGCACTCACGTTATTCAGGTATACCGTTCTACTGGTCTCTGATGTACCCGCATCCTATTTCTGTCTAGGAGAACCTTCTGCTTTAGGGCCCAATAAAACTGTCACCTCATCTATGAAGTTTTCTTGGTTCTATGCCAGGGTGAGAATTATTATTTTTCCTTGCCCCACTGCCATTTCTATCATAGTCCTCAAAGTAACCCAACACAATCCAGAGCTGCTACATGTGTTATCCCAGTAGACATGCAAAGAAACAAGAACATTTGATTATGTTCAGGAAATAATTTTTAGGCAGAAGGGAAAGGATACTAGGGGCAACTTGGATCATAGGAAAAAGCGAAGAGCACCAGAAATGGTAAATATGTAGATTGGTACAAATATGATGACTATGAATAACAGTAATTATAACTTGGCAGGCATTTTATTTTGTGGGGAATATGACGGGAGAGATGCTGCTGTTTGAAACTTCTTTGCATCCCTGGTACCTGGAGCAATGCCATGCACACATAGGTTGTTGCAGTAAACATTTGACATATTCATACAGAGGTGTGTATGTTCAAGAAATGGTTTAGTGCCTGTATATAGAAGCTTCAATGGATAGGTGAATAAAAGATGGCTTCTGTCATGAAGCAGCTCAAAATTTAAAATATAAACACATATTGTCTAATTAGAAAAATAGGTGCCATAGGAGAGGCATAATCCAAGGGTCCAGAGAGAGATCTGCATACCTGCTTATGTAGCTACCTGCTTGCTTACTTTTTCTATCTAGTTAACAAAAATGATCTCTTTTTTTCATTAAGTCATATATACATAGATCATAAATACATTTATGCATTTGTGGGATTCAATGTGTTGATTATTTGTACAAATTGGAGTTCTTATATCCTACTAATTAACATAGCTTTCACCTCATTTACTTAATCACAGTGTTAAGACATTTGTGTTCTATACTTGATAGATTTGACTTGTACCCTTGCAATATGCTTTATAGGTGAGGTCCCACCATTAACCCTCCCTCTATCCAAGTACCCCTCTCCTTTCCCTGGCCCCTTCCCTCCTTCATCCTGGGCTATAGTTGTGACAAATGCTATCTCTAATACTAAGTTTGAGGAATAGGTAGATTATTGATTCAATTAATAAAGTAGAAACAAAAAGTTTATCAGAGAGAATTTTGGGGGTATTTTTATTTGTTGCAAAGTTTCCTAGAAACAAAAGGTGCTTATTATCAGATTCCTTTGTACCACTTCTCTCCCCTTTCGTTTTCTAGCTCTTAATTTCCCTTGGTGTAGAATGCATGTAATTGTTTTTCCCTACTCATTTTTCCACACTGATTTTATACTTATAACAGTGTGCCCTAGAGCAACAGGCAGTCTTTTCCCCATTCACTTTAATGATTATCATCTTAATAAATAACTATTATAAACTGAGGATTTTTTTAAAGATTTTCAAACCATTTTGTATATAATCATTATGGTGTTTTAGACCGAGTAGTCATTATATACTTTGTTTTTTTTTTTCCCATTTATTTGTGTATATTCATAAGGGACAAGCACAATT
Source organism: Arctocebus calabarensis (assembly GCA_963573935.1). NCBI lineage: Eukaryota > Metazoa > Chordata > Mammalia > Primates > Lorisidae > Arctocebus > Arctocebus calabarensis. The sequence goes on from CAUYON010071369.1 coordinate 26,717, forward strand.
CTGCTGCACTGATAGATTATACTCACCGTGGTGAGGTCAGGGCCTTCAGCGCATCTGACATGGAAGCAACATGCGTTGTACTCAGCAAGCAGCTTCCCATCATCCACTCAGAGTCTCCCTCAACCCTCTGAGTCTCCAGTGTCCATGTTTCTACACTCCACTTCCCTCATACACATTATTTATCTTCCACTTACTACTTTTTTTTTTGTACTTGTAAACTGTTATCTACTCTGAGCATAGGCAGAGGAGTGATGTTGTCACAGAAACCCTCTTGCAGCTAACAATGATTAAAGCAGAATAAAATAATCATTAAAATAAACTACAACTATTTAAAGATACTGGAACGTGGCATAGAGCAGAGAGAAACTGCAGGAGAATTTAATCTTAAAAAGAAAAGCAACCTGTGGCTTGTGGTGGTCTGGCTCAATAATGTCTTTTTCCTGCCTTAACTATGATGGCAAAACCTTGTCAGGGATCAGAGATCAGGGCTGGAAAAGCAGCTACTTTATGAATCTTATTTTTTTATGACCATGCTTTTTGTGTCCTAAGAAATCTTTGCTCACCCAAAGTCATAAGGATTTTTCTCCTTTTTTAAAAAAGAAATGTTATAGCTTTAGCTTTTAACTTTAGGACTATAATGCAGTTACAGCAGTGGTTCTCAACCTGTGGGTTGCGACCCACAGGAACTGTATTAAAGGACCACGGCATTAGGAAGGTTGAGAACCACTGAGTTAGAGTTAAGTTTTTGGTATTGTATGAAGTAATGATGGGTGTTAATTTTTTTCCCTTACGGATTGCCAGTGTTCTAGTGCTTTTTCTTGAAAAGTCTTTTCTTTTCCCATTAAATTGCCTTAGTTTTTTTGATGAAAATTGATAATATCTGTTAAATGTTATATGATCATCATGAGCTTGCCGCTTGTTATCACTGTATTTTCCAATAGTGTTAAAGCATTTGGTCATGAAATGAGAGAAGCCAGAAATGCAGCTAGAAAATTAGAACAGATATCCTAAAATCAAGAAAAATCACAGAAAAGTTTGGTTTTTATATTTTTCCAAATCTTTGACTTATTAACAATTTATATGGTATAGATATCATAGGTGAGAAGCCACAGGAACAGAGCAATATATTAGCAACTATGTACCCTGTAGGGACAAGGTGTGTAATTGGACTTTAGGCAAGTTAACTGCCTATTAGAATGAAAATTTAATAATCTTAAGAGGAACACAGTAGAATCCAGAGTTGTTATACTGTATTATCCCACTAGACATACAAAGAAAGAAGAATACATTTAAGCTATACTCAGGAAAAAATTTTAGGTAACAGGGAAATGATATGAAGTACAACTTAGAGCCATAGAAAAGAATGAAGAACCCCAGAGGTACGTATGTGGGTGAATGCAAAAGACTGTTTAGAACAAATTTATAACTCTGTATTAATACTCTGGTTTAAAATGTAAAACATGTCAAAAATATTACTAAGGATAAGGATAGGGAAATGGGCAGGTAAGTACAAATATGCCACAGCACATACTTTATACTTTATCTGAAAAAATTCAGTATCAATTATAATAAGAGAAGGGCAATTTAAAGATGTATATTTTTATATTTGGAACAACCTCCACAAAATATTGGTATAGCTAGAAAACCAATAACAGTAACAAAATTGAATTTTACAAAGGCATTTGAATAATGGAAAAGAGAAAGGAGGAAAGGAAGAACAATGGACTAAAAATAATGAGACACATTTTAAGAAAAATAAAAGGCAGACCTATGGGTGGCACCTGTGGCTTAAAGGGAGTAGGGCGCCGGCCCCATATGCTGGAGGTGGTGGGTTCAAACTCAGCCAAAAATCACACACACACACACAAAGGCAGACCTACTTTCACTCATATCAATACTTACATTAAATGTCATGAACCAAATAATCAAAAGATAGACTAGCTAACAAAAGCAAAGATCAACTAATTCTCTGTGCAAAAGATGTACTCTTAATAACAAGATACAATTATATTGGCAGTAAAAAGCTGGAAAAATATATACCATACAAACAATAAGCAAAAAAGATTAAAGTAATTATAGACTTTAAGATAAGGAGTAATACTAGAGGTAATGAGGAACATATTATAATGATAATAAAAAGGAAATTATATATTTTGAATTAAATGATAATAAAAACAACATCAAAATTTATAAAAAAAATGTGTACAATATAGTTGACGTAGGCTTAGAGAGGAATTTACAGTTTTAAAATGCTTATATTAGGAAAGAAAAGTATAACATCCTTGATTTAAGTGCACACATTCACATGTTAGGAAACTAGAAAAGGACAAATTAAACCCAAAGCAACCGGAAGGAAGGAAAGAATAACAACACTGGAAATTAGTAAACAGCCCAAAAATAAGCAACAGAGGAAAATCAGTTTTCTGTTAAAAAGCTGGGTAACATGGATAAAACTCTACCTACACTAATATTAAAAAATAGGACAAAAATTACTGATTTCAGAAAATAGAGAACACCAAAATAAATCCTACCAACCCTGAAATAATAGTACAGGAATATCATGAACAACTTTATGCCAATACATTTGACTACTTAGATGATATTTACTATTGAAATAGTAAATTCTTTGAACTATATAGTCAAATGTGAAGAAGAAATAGACATAAATTTATTTTAAAGGTTAAAAATTTTTTTTTTTTTTTTTTAGCAGGCCCAACCTGGGTTCAAACCCACCATTCCTGGTGCACAGGGCTGGTGCTCCAACCACTGAGCAGGGGCACCTAGCCATAAAAGTTAAATTTGAGGACAGCATAATTACCTATGTAGAAAATCGCAAGGAGCCTATATAAAAACTACTAGAACTAAGAAGTAAATTTAGCACGGTAGCAGGTGCAATGTACAAAATCAATAGTTTTCTATATGCTAACAATAAATAAAAATGAAATAAAAATACAATTACATTTATAATAACATTAAAAATATGAAATATTAAAATATATGAAAGACTTATCAATAAAAAATACATTGATGTTGTTAAAAGAAGTTTAAGAATTCCTAAACAAATGTAGAGATGTATTCATAAATTAGAAGACTTTTTTTTTTTTTTAGCTTTAGTTTCAATGCAGGCCCCATGAAAATTCCAACATAGAAAAAGCCAGAGCAGTTTTTAAAAGGAACACCATGGAAGAATTGTATTACTTGATTTTATGATAAAGTTATAGTAATCAAGAAATGGTAGTATTGGAGAAAGGACAGACATCTGGATCAATGAGACAAAAAAGAAAGACATAACATATATTATCAGTTTTCAACAAAAAACTAAAGATTTAATGGAGGAAAAATCTTTTCTAGAAATACTACAGAACAATTATATGGGAAAAAACCATCTTTACCTCATAATATGTGAAAAAATTAATTCTAAACATATTGTAGACCCAAATATAAAAGAACTATAAAACTTTAAGAATAAGAGGAGAAAAATCTTTGTGACCTTGAGGTAGGCAAAGATTTCTTAGGACATAAAAAGCGTGATCATTTAACAGTATAATTGGTGAAGTGGCTACTCTCAAAATCAAAACGTTTACTCTTCAAAAGATACCATTAAGAAAAGAATAAGAAAAGTTAGAAAATGGGAGAAAATATTTGTGATACAAACACATACACGCAAGGACTGTTTGGAAAGTATTGAGCCATGTAATGTGAAAAATTGTATAATATACAGGATGTCCATAAAGTTCATGTGCAATTTGCAACAAACTATTTTAAGTTACTCATGAACTTTATGGACACCTTCTATATATGTCTAAGGCAGTGGTTCTCAACCTGTGGATCGTGACCCCTTTGGACTGTATTAAAGGTTCCATGGCATTAGGAAGGCTGAGAACCTCTGGTCTAAGGACTTGCAACTACAACATATGAAGATCTCTTACAAACAAAAATTGTAAGAAATATTAAAATATATGAAAGACTTAATGAAATTGATAAATTGTAGGAAGACAACCTGAGAAAAGTGAGCAATAGATTTGAACAGACACTTTATAAATGAAAATACATGACTGGTCAAATAACCATTTGAGGAGAAGCTCAGTATTATTAGTCTTTAGGGAAATGCAGGTGTGGAAGGGTCTGCACTTTATAAAACTTACCCATACTCTACCTCTTTTAGCATATCTCGAAGCTCCTGTTCAATCTTTCTGTAATATAGTTTTTAATTAATTTAGTTGATTTTATTTATTTTAAATTATTATGGGTACCTAGTAGTTCTCTATCTTTTTGGGGTACGTGTGGTGTTTTGATACAGGCATACAATATGAATTAATAAAATCAGGGTAATTGGAGGTAACCATCACCTCAGGCATTTATCATTTATCAGGAAGATTTTAATTCCACTTTATTATTTTAAAGTATACCCTAAACTTATTTTTGATTGTACTCACTTTGTTCTGCTATCAAATGTTGTTTATTATATCTTGTTATCTAACTGTATTTTTAGCACCCCCACTTTATTCTTCCCTTTCCTAATACTCTTTCCAGCCTCTGGTCGGCATCGTTCTACTCTCTGTCTCTGTGAAATCAATCGTTTTTAATATTTAGCTCTGTCATATGAATGAGAAGGTGAGAGATTTGTCTTTCTGTGCCCGGTTCATTTCACTTAATGTTCTCTGGTTCCATCCATGTAGTTGCAGATGGCAGGATTTTACTCTTTTTGTCATTAAATACCATGTACATATGTACCACAATTTTTTAAATTCATCCATCCATTAGTGGACACTTAGGGGGATGCCACATCTTGGCTATTGTGAATAGTGTTGCAGTAAACGTGGTGCAGATATTTATTTGATATACTAAATTCCATACATTTACACGTATATGCAGTGGTGGGATTGTGGGGTCACACTATAACTCTATTTTCAATTTATTTTTTATTTATTTTCAGTTTTTTTTGAGCAGTCTCCATTTTGTTCTCCACTGGGGTTACACTAATGTACATTCCATCAACACTGTATGAGGGTTTCCCTTTCTCCGCATCCTCGCCAGCATTTGTTGTTTTAGCACCCCCACTTTGTTCCTCCCTTTCCTTATTACTCTTTCCAGCCTCTGGTAGGCATCATTCTACTCTCATTTCTGTCTTTTGTCTAAAAACCATTTTAACTGGGGTGAGATGATATCACTTTGTAGTTTTGATTCATGTTGCTCTGGTGACTCATGATGTTGAAGATTTTTTTCATATACCTGTTGGCCATTTGTATGACTTCTTTAGAGAAATGTCTATTCAAATCCTTTGCCCATTTTCAAGTTGGGTTATTTGAATTTTTCCTATGGAATTGTTTGACCTCCTTATGTATTCTAGTGATTAGACCCTTGTGATATGCGTAGTTTACAATCTCCTGTTCTCTGTTGTCTCTTCACTCTGTTGATTGTTTCCTTTGCTGGGCAAAAGCTTTTTTTTTTTTTTTTTTTTTTTTTTAAGAGACAGAGTCTTACTTTATCATTGTCCATAGAGTGCTGTGGTGTCACAGCTCACAGCAGCCTCCAGTTCTTGGGCTTAGGTGATTCTCTTGCCTCAGCCTCCCGAGTGGGCAAAAGCTTTTTTAACTTGCTGTGATCCCATTTGTCCAACTTTGCTTTGTCTGCCTGTGCTCTGGGGACATTACTCAAGGAGTCGTTTCCCAGACTGTGCGTGTAGTCATGTTGACATCAGCAGTGTCGCTTATCTCACAGTTGCTGGAAGAGTTCTTGAGCTCCGCTCCACAGCACCTGAAGTTGCTGGGTGCTCACCTCCTTCACACGCTGCTGACAGGGGCCTTGCATTTCAGTTCCTGTCTCGTGAGGACCTTCCCCTTCAACTCTTTCCTCTCTGGCTTCATCTCTTGTGTGGGGAGTTTCATCCTAGTGGTTTAAGAATACAGATCAACCACACAAAACAGATTTCCCGGGAGTGAGCCTTTGCTGATTTTCTTTTTGTCAGCACCATCCTGCACCTTGCTGTGAATTTTGTTGGCTAAGTCATTTCCATTTACTTAATTGAGGGGTGAGAGACAGGAACAATGTTCACTTTTGATTTTCCTGGGTGAGTTCATGGGATGGCAGCTTGTTGGACATACGTATTTTCTTCAGATGTGTGCTGACTACCAACTCTTATTTGGTATGCAAGCAGAGAGCCCAGGGAGGTTTCCTTGCTCGGCGGTGGCAGAACAACTTTGTAATGAATGTTTATTAACCTGATCTCTGCCTTCTATTAAGTATAACCTTTTGTCTTCCAAATTAAAAAAAACTCTCTATCACTTCTCAAAAAAACAGTCCTTACCCAGACTAATGTCCTAAAGCATTACCCCAATGCTTTCTTTTAGTAATTTCATAGTTTTAGGTTCTAGATTTAAATCTTTAATCTATTTTGATTTGATTTTTGTATTCAGTGAGAGGCGGGGTCTGGTTTCATCCTTCCACATAGGGATCCTCAGTTTTCCCAGTATCACTTTTTGAAGAGAATGCTCTTTCACCCTTGTATGTTCTTAGCACCTTTGTTGAAAATGAGTTGACTATAAATGTGTGGATTTATTTCAGGGTTCTCTGTTCTGTTCCTGAGGCCAGTACCATGCTGTTTGGGTTGCTACAAATCTATAGTATAATTTAAAATCAATAATGTAATTTCTCCAGTTTTGTTGTTCCTTTTGCTCAGGGTAACTTTGGCTATTCTGGGAATTTTGTGCTTCCATATAAAGGTTGGGATTATTTTTTCATTTCTGTGAAGAATTTTATAGTATTTTGATTGGGATTTCATTGAATCTGTAGATTGACTAGTATGACTATTTTAGCAATATTGGTTATTCTAATCCATGAACGTGGAATATCATTCATGTCTTTTGCATCCTCTTTGTTTTCCTTCATCATAGTTTTATAGTTTTTATTATAGAGATCTTTTTCTTCCTTGATTTTTAATTCTGAGGTATTTTATTTTATTTATAGCCTTTGTAAATGGGATTATTATCTTGGTTTCTTATTGAGATTGTTTACTGTTGGCATACAGAAATGCTACTGAATTTTTATATATTGATTTTTGTATTCTGCCACTGAATAGAACTGCATACTGAAATATGTTCATCAGTACTAATAGTTTTGTGTGGAGTCATTAAGTTTCTCTAGATATAAGTTCACATCATCTGCAAACACGGATAATTTGTCTTCTCCCTTCCCATTTTGGATGCCCTTGCTATAACTAGAACTTCTTTCCAGTACTGTGTTGAATAACAGTGGTGAGAATGGGCATCCTGGACTTGTCCTAGATCTTAGAGGAAAGGCTTTCAGATTTTCCCCATTCTGTAGGATACAAACTGTGGGTCTGTCATGTATGGCTCTTATTGTGTTAAGTAATTTCCTTCTATACCCAGTTTTTTGAGCGTTTTCTTCATGAAAAGATGTTAAATTTTACCAAATACTTTTTCATCATCAATTGAAATGGTTATGTGGTTTTTGTCCTTTTTTCTGTTGATATGATGTTTTACCTCGATCGATTTGCACATGTCAAACCATGCTTGCTTCTGTTTGCTGTTCTATAACCTTGTACTTGAATATTATTAATATTTTTCTCTAAATTTGGAAAGTTCTTTGTTATATTTTTGCATAAATTTTCTACCCTACACTTTCTAATTCCTGTTTAAGGCCAATAACTCTTAAGATTTTCCTTTTTAGGCTATTTTCTAGATCTTGTAGTTATGTTTTATTTATTTATTTTTTTTTTCTCTGTATATTTTCAAAAGAACTTGTCTTCAAGTTCTCATTTTTTTTTTGCTTGGTCAGCTGTGCTTTTGAGAGACTCTGATGCATTTCTCAGTATGTCAGTTGAATTTTTTAACTTTCAGAATTTCTACTTATTTTTTTAATTTAAAATTCTTAAATTTCTCTCCTAAGTTTCTGAATTCCTTTTTTGCATCATCTTGAAGTTCACTGAGCTTCTTCAGGAAAGCTATTTTGAATTCTCTGTCTGGAAGTTCACATATGTTCATCACTCTGGATTTGGTCACTGGTACCTTATTTAATTTGGTGATTTCATGTTTTCCTGGATCTTCTTGATGCTTGTGGATATTTATTGATGTCTAGGCATTAAAGAGTTTGAACTCAATCTTCTTGAGAAATCTTTCCTGATATTCAAAGGGAACTAAGTGTTTGATACAAGTCTCTGGGCACTGCAGCTGTATCAGCACTGGAGGTGTCCTAAGCCTAGTAATGCTGTGATTATTGCAGACTCCTATTGGTACCACTAAGGCAGACTTGGGTAAGATATAGGAGAATTCCCTTGATTACCAGGCAAAATCTCTCATTCTCTTCCCTTGTTCTCCATGCTGGGCTGCTAGAGTTGGGGGACAATTGATGTGAGGACTCCCCATGACCACCAGTTCTAGGTCACACCTGAAGCCAAGCCTATCTCACCCAAAGCTGATGGTGACTGTTGTCTAGCTACCTCTGATGTTTATTTCAAGTCCAAGGGCTCTTTAGTCAGCAAGTAGTGAATTCTACCAAGACTGGGTTCTTCCCTTCAGGGCAACATATTTCCTTCTGTCCCAGGGTGGGTTCAGAAATGCCATCTAGGAACTAAGCTCTGTACTCAGAGGCTTCAGGAGTGTGCTTCATTCTTTATTTTACTGTGGCTGAGCTAGTACCTCCAACCCCCACCCCACCCAAATATTCTCTGAACTCTTCCTTTTCCTTTCCCCAAGTGGGAGAAGATTCTCCCTGAGCCATACTGCCTATGGTTGGGGGAGGGGTAACACTGCTGGGGTCTCACCGGATTACGTGTATGCCAAGTCCACTGACTCCGAGCCAGCACAGCCACTGGAATTACCAATACATAGCAGTTTTTGTGGTCCAGCTGCCTAGGCTACTGTTTTTTCAGCCAGTAGTGAAGCTAGCCATAACTCAGGATTTAGGGCAGGGTGTGGTGGAAACCAGAATTTCCCTCTGGCCAGCCAGACTGGTCTAAATGCTTCCTCCATGGGCATTGGCAGAATTCTGCCTGTGCCGTTCCTCTGTGCCAGGGCAGGCCTGAGTTCTAGTGCAAAATTCCACAATCACTTTACTGTCCCTACCCTGGCACACAGATTCTCCATCGACTCAGAGTGCTGACAGGGCTGAGGGATGGGTATAGGATGGCCTAAACAGTGCAACACTGTCTTCTCAGCCCTTTTCAATGCCACTTTCCTTGGCTTCATGTAAAAACAGGTAGTATGTATAATTGCGCACCTGATTTTGGTTTATCTGACGGTGTTTGCTTGGGTGGATGGTTGCTGAATTTGGTGTTTGTGTGGAGGGACAATCACTGGAGGGTTCTGTTCAGTCCTCTTGCTCAGACCCTCTGTGGTATAGTTCTTGATATCTGTTTGGTACTTTTTCCTGACTTTGCTTTGACTTCTGTATACTTCTTAGGTCGAAGCTTTCAAATGCGAACCTACCATTTCTTTGCCCAGTTTAAGATTTTGTACATTTTCCCTGGAAGAGAATAAACCTCTCTATGAATTATATGGTAAACAAACTGCTACCTTCCCTCTCCATTAAAAACGTCCCGCATTTAGTACTTGACTAAATATCATTCTTCATTGTCAAACTTTACCTGATTGTGCCCTCACTTATGGCCGTCTCCATTTTCTTTTTCCTGGCTTATTATTAAGCTTTTATTAAGGTCTTTCTCTCAATAAGATCTTTTTTCGAGTTCTTTAATTTTCTCTCCATCTTTTAATTCTATAAATGTGTTGCCACCCAACCAGATTCATCTTCCCGCTGCCCACAAGGAAGCTTATACCCAGAGACAGCAGGGCTAGCAGGAAAGGAGTTTATTCCAAATAGTGCCAAGTGGGGAGATGGGTGGGATTTCTCAAATCTGTCTCCCTGAATATTTGGGAGACAGAGTTTTTAAGGATACTTTGACAAACAGGGGATTAGGTAATTGGGTTTGTTAATTGGCTAAGTTTGGGGCAAAATTATGGGAGTGTGGAAATCAACATCTTGTTTTGCTTTGCCTCATGTGGTCATGATTCCAGTGGAGTAGTTTATTGGTATGAGCTGTTGGTCTGGATGGCTTAGCCAATTCATCCTGGAACGTGAGGCCTGGAAGATATGTTAGAAGCTACCTTTGGGTTTTAAAAGGTGTTATCATCTACTTAGAAAAGTTAAGAATCTTTACTACTACCAGCTAGAAGTAAACAGGGGACAATGACTGACTGTTACCAAGCACCCAAGGGGGACAGTGGCTGATTATTATTTTTAGTTAAGCTTGTTCCTTCACAGAATTTTGGGGCCTTTACCTTAGTTCTTGCTTGTACCCCTTCATCAGTTCCTAGGGCGGTTTCAAATGTATCAGTCTTAAAACTCATGCAAGTGATACCATATTCCATAAATTTAATTTTACAGACAACAATTTTATTAAACAACTGTTAGTAAATTTAATATTTTTTCCCTAATGAATATTACATTTTGTAAGACTTTACTATTTAGGTTTTAAACAGCAGTATTTTCACTGACCACTGTCTGAATGTTGTGCCTATAATGGAAGGGAGGGCTGCTGGTGCATTTACTCCACACACACACTTTTATAGTACGTTTTGTATGCCACACACCATTTTCAGCATGATGGCAAAAATAACGAGTCTTCATAGAAACTCAGTAACACAGACACTACTATCATGTTTCCATGTTACTGATGAGGTGACTGAGGCAAGGAGAAGTTAGGAGATTTGCTAAGGTCAGACAGCTAATAAATAACAGAGCCTGAAGTGAGAGTTTGGCCCCAAGGTCTATCTAAATTGCTAATCTGTGCTGCATTATATAGCAATAACACACATGTTAATTTGCAGCGTTGGTGCTAAAATAGATGAGAATAAGAAGTTCATTTGCATTTTACTCAAAAAAGCAAATGTGTTTCTTGTGTATGTCCCCAATCTGCCAAATTAAACATCTTCGTGGGTTTTTTTTTTTAAAGTTTGGGGCTTTGTGTGATGAGCACTTTAATTCCAAGCGAGGTCCTTGCTGAACCAGTTTATCTAATTTTATGGCAGAGCAAAGTGGGCTCCTTGTGTCAAAAGCTAGGGCCACCACTGATCTGGAGGTGTTGCCCTTTAACATGTACACAGCATCTGTTTTTTGGCTAAGAACATTTTTTAAGACTTCATTTCTTCTACTGTCAGCACTACTAGCTAACTTTATTTCAGGACTAATTTTATACAGATACATATTATTTTTGACCTTTCATGGGAGATGCTTGGAAACATTGAAGTCTAGTGGAGAATGACTAAGTTGTGATGAGACACAATTGTTCAGCTGTCTACTGGGGTCCCTGGTGCCTCTCCCCAAAGTGGCCTCCCTTTACCCTTTAATCTAAAATCCTGCCTGCGTAAAATTTCAAATTTTCTCTATGTCCCTCACAGATGCCAATTAGGAATATTAAAATTAGTGATGCCAACGTCTATTATACCTCCTTTAGGGAACAAATTTTACCTTAAGTTTATCTGATCTCAAAGAGACTGGCTTTTGTTTTCTTTAGCAGTACTTAGCTAGCCCAGGGCTTTAAATCAGGGATTGACAAGCTTTGTTTGTAAAGGAACAGATAGTAAATATTTCAGGCTTTGCGGGTGATACAGTCTCTGTTACAGCTACTCTGCTATTGTCGCCCCAAAGTAGCCCTAGACAATATGTACAAATGAATGGCCATGGCTGTTTTCCAGCAGAACTTCATTTATAAAAATGGGTGGAATGGGTGTGGCTATTTTATCTAACAGAATTTTGTTTAAAAAAGGGAGACGGCTGAATTGTTTGTTGACCTTGCCTGAGAACATAGGTTTTAGCAAATTACTTAGCAATTGTGACACCCAGAAGAATAAAAGAATAGGCTGTGCTGACTAACAAGTAACTCTGGGGTCTCAGTAGCTTTCTATGCCAAAGTTTACTTTTTGCTCATGCTTTCTGTCCGGTGGAAATTGGCAGGAGATTTCTGCTCATTCTGGACACCCAGGGACCCAAGCTGATGGGGACTTCATCTTGACATGTCCTTTTATGCAGCAAAGGAAGAGGAAGATGACAGATCATAAACTGTTCCTTAAAGCTTCCACCAGGGGGTGATGTATTTCATTGGTTGAAACGAGTCCCATGGCTACACCTAACTTCAGGTGGAATGGAGATTTACTCCTATCAAGAACCTAGAAGGGGGCGGTGCCTGTGGCTCAAACCAGTAGGACTCTGGCCCCATATGCCCAAAGTGGTGGGTTCAAACTCAGCCCTGGCCAAAAGCTGCAAAAAAAACCTAGAAGGGAGATAAATGGAATATTTGTGAAGAGCTCAAGAAATCTTATGTGGAAGAGAATAGATAAGATAAAACAGCACAAAAACATTTAATGCAGAGTTGCTCAGGTTACATTTGGGATGGGGAGGCTGAAACTCTCTCCTAAAGCACTTTCAGGATTAGACTATAGTTTAAAAACCTCTGCTTTCAAGAAAACCACCACCTACCCAACTGTGAGAACTAGTTCTAGGTTGCAAATATGTGTATTTGAGCTGAATTGATTTCACAGTAGATACCGTCATTTTTGAAGTAGTTCACTGCCTTTGCTAAACTTGTATGGTAATTCTTACCCTTGGTATTTCATCTTAAGATACTTATGTAGGATGTTATCAGAAGGACTATTCCTGTTAAAATATTAAGATGACTATGTTTTAATACATTTAACTATTACTATGGTAAAACCATTACACTGTTAAAAGAATTATGAAGATAGTGAACTTCAAAATTATTTTTTATTATCTTTGTTAGTATACTTTAAAAAAATTTTATTTTATTTTATTTTATTTGCAGTTTTTGGCCAGGGTTGGGTTTGAACCCGCCATCTCTGGCATATGGGGCCAGTGCCCTACTCATTTGAGCCACAGGCGCCACCTGTCTTTGTTAGTATACTTTTTAATGTATGTTTTAGGGGTTGGTGGTGATATGGGTGAGTTTTTGTTTTTGTTTTTGAACCAAGTCTCATGCTGTTAGCCTGGTGTCATGGTAGCTCACAGCAACCTCAAACTCCTGGGCTTAAGTGATTCTTTTGCCTCAGCTTCCCGAGTAGCTGTGACTGCCAAGATTCCAAGCTAATTTTTTCTATTTTGAGTAGAAACGGGATCTCATTCTTGCTCATGCAGGACTCAAACTCCTGAGCTCAAATGATTTTCCCACCTTGGCCACAGAGTGCTAGGATTACAGGCGTGAGCCACCGTGCCCTGCTCGGGTGCTTTTTTGATGGTGGGGCTTGGCTTCTTTTACTAGCTCTTCTTCCTGCAGAGGTGGGGCGGTCTCCTGGAAGAGCATTTACTGGAATAATGGCCATCTCCAAAGCAATGTGCCATGTCTTAATAACTGGGGGGGGGTGTGTGTTGGAATATCTCGAATCTCTGTCTCAGGACCAGCAGGGATAGGGATTCACAAGAGGCACAGAAAATTAGCCAGGAATATCCACTTTCTGAGAAGGGTACTATGACCTTTTGCATTCCCTGAGACAGAGGACTAGGTGACAGAGACGTGGGAGCGTGGCTCCCTGCCCCATTATGACTGCCCTGGGCACCGGCCAAGGTGATTAGCAAGTTCTCCTTGATTTAGGATGGCAGGAACAGCAGGATCTTGAAAATAGCTGGAAGGAGGGATAGAGAAGTATCTCCTCCCAGTGAGATTTTAAAGAAACTGTTCACAAAAGACAAACTTTATTTTTTTCTGGAAAATTTGTAAAATCTGTTTTCATTTCTAAAAAGATCCTTTCAATTGAAAAACAACTTTTCTCTATTTTGGGGTATATAATAAGCTTGATATGTTTTTGTCTCATACTTTTTTGCCTTGTCTAACTGGATAACTATGAGTGGTAGTAAACGTATATCATTTGTCCTCCTTTTTCAAAGTCCGTTTGTCATAAACATTTTTCATAAAGCAATGTTTTTTTTACTGTGTTTAAACACTGCAAATTTAGACATTTATTTAAGTTGAGCCTGTTTGATGGCACCTAAGTGTTTTATTATGTTTAAATTTTGTTATATGGCATTTATAAAATTTTTTACCGTCTTGGTGGAATGGAGTTGTCCATTTTTATGACTAGACAAAAAGAAACTGTCAAATTTAAGGAGTAGCCAGTAGATGGCAGCATGATGTAGTACTTGAAGTAAAGCCTGGTAAAGGACGTGGCTTTGCAGCTGCAATTTGGTGTTATTAAGGCCAAATGGCTTTATATTTCATTTAGAAAACTACATTTTAATCAACAGCTTTTAAGTGCGATCTGAGCAAGCAATTTTTTCTTTGATTATAACCTGCATTACATTATTTCAGGTATTTTGGTGTTGCTTAAACATCCTCAGGTTAGAAACAACATGTTATGCCTTGTATCTCCCCTCTCCGTGTTACTCAGCACAGAATCACTTAACTATTTCATCATCAGTGTTTTTGCTTAAAAGTGAATCATATGTCTTACTGTCTTTGTGCTTTCTGTTCAAGACTTTGTCCTGAGGCAGTGCCTGTGGCTCAGTGGGTAGGGTGCCGGCCCCATATACTGAGGGTGGCAGGTTCGAACCCGGGCCTGGCCAGCTAAAACAGCAATGAGAATGGCAACAAAAAATAGCTGGGTGTTGTGGTGGGCACCTGACGCAAGAGAATTGATTAACCCCAAGAGCTGGAGTTTGCTTGTGAGCTTTGTGACACCACAGCACTCTACCGCGGGCGGCAATGGGGGACTCTGTCTAAAAAAAAAAAAAAAAAAAAAAGACATTGTTTCTCGTATGTTCTGTAATGTCTATATGCATTATACCCATGCACATAGACAACACACAAATATACCCCAGTTACCATGCTGCATAAAAGCATTTCATATTAGAAATTTTAATATGGAACCTTCCACGTTCTGTTGCTGCCCTATCTCTTTCCTCTGCCTGCAGGTAAACTTAATAGAAATGCCCTCTGCCTGCTCTTGTCGACACCTCTCACCAACCATCCACTCCGCAGATTCCTCATCACTCTACTGAATCTGTGCTTGCTAAGGTTACCAGCAATCTCCATGCTGCTAAATCCAGAGGCTACATTTCAGCCTCATCTTCCTTGTCCTTAGCAACTTCCACACTCGGCTGATAATGTTCTATATTTTCCTCCTTTTTCTTCTTGTCCAGCATCAATTGCTTCTTGTTCGTTACGTTTCTCTTCTTCCTCTGCCTGAGCTAACTGTCCCTGTTCCTCAGGTCATGGTCAGTCTCTAACTTCTTTCTTTCACGCCCCACCATCAAACCAGCGTCTTCTGTCCATCTCAGGGGCTCCCATCCCAGGGAACACCATAGACCCTTTGTGCCAGGATCACTGCAGTTGTCTTTTTATTGGTTTTCTTATATCTAGACTTGCCTTCCAGCAATCCCTTCTCCACATTTTTCCAGAAAGAGCTTTTATGAAGTGATCTCACTTTGCTTAGAGCCCTTCCAAGGGTTTTCACTGGTCTTAAGAATAAAGTCCCAAATCCTTTGCACTGCACTGTATGTTCTGGTTCTGGCCCTACTGACACTTTCCATTCAACCTTGAGCCATTCTTCCTTACTTGGTGTACTCTAGTGAAAATAGCTTTGGGGTTTTATGTTTTGCTCTATATTTTTTCATTTCCACAAAAGCCCTTGGCTACCTACCTGCAAATATTGGAACATTGTTTTCTCTGCCTGGTACTTCCTTAAAGGGCCAGTTTAAATGCCCTGTAAGAGTAGGTTCCCTTCCCCAAAGATGACCTTAGTTCCTCCTCTAGTAACAAGTTCTTATTTCATGTTGCATTTATTTTAGCACATTGATCACAACTCTAATTAAATACAATTTTATACAATCATGTGTTCCTTGCTAGACCATAAATTTGATGAGCATGCAGACTATTTGAGTCTCTGTTGTATCCTGATTCTTAGCAAAATTCTTGAGACTGGCCAGGCTGGCATAGATGTGAGATGAAACTGCATTTAATAAATGGATCAAAAACATATTATTCTCATTTTTTTTGAGACAAAATCTCACATGTTGCCCTGGATAGAGTGCCATGGCATTACACCTCACAGCAACCTCAAACTCTTGGGTTTGAGTGATTCTCTTGCCTCAGTCTCACAAGTAGCTGGGAGTACAGGCGCCCGCCCACCGGTTATTTTTGTTGTTATTGTTGCAGTTGTCCTTGTTGTTTAGCTGGCCCATGCCAGGCTCGAACCTGCCGGTGGTGGATGCATATGGCTGGTGCCCTAACCACTGTGCTACAGGTACCCAGCGCTTATTCTCATGTTTTAAAGATTAGCTTTTCATGGTCATAGATTATGTATTAACTTATTAGACCAATATCTTTGGTAAAAATATTCTGAGAAATATGTTTAAAGTAACTCATGTTAGAATGAACTTTTTTAGAATACTAAGTGTATTAAGAAGTGGCTCTTTTTTGATAAATGATCAATAATTTTTTATATAGAATAGATATCACATTTTTATTTTATTTTTTGTTGCTTATGGACAATCATTAACACTATAAACTAGGTGACTAAAGAAAATTTCAATTTCTGGGCATTAAACAAGTTCATTAGGAAAGATTTTGTTTTTAAAAAGTTAGTATATATGAGAATTATATATATATGTTGTAGCCAGTGTTTCCAGAAATATTCTAAAGTTCAATGGCAAAGGTATTAAGATATTTGCATAAAAGTATCATTGTTTTTACAGTAACAAAATTTTAGTCCTAATCAACCTGGTAGACAACAGTTATTCCTAAAAATACACCTGAGTTTTTTGTCTAAATTTGAACATCAAGGAAGAGAAGCAATGACTCATCCTTTTTTCTAAAACTATCTGTAATTCACGCCTCAGTCTGTGAGCATTTTTTTTCTCCCCAAATTAACTTCCTTGGATAGCTTTTCTTATTGATTTTAAAATTGTCGGCATAAGAAGTATTGACTACCTCCTTGCTCTATGACTCACAATTACACTTTTCTGTGAGTTATGTGATCTCTTCCATTATCTAATCTAGGAAAAAAGAAAAGGGGAAGGGTGAGGTGTGTGTCGAGAGGAGAATTATTTGCCAAGAATAGTGTAACTGATCCATAGACCAGACTGCCATTTTAAGAACCCTGTTGTGATGGTGATTAGACTTCTACATCTCTTTGTTGCAATTCTTTTCTGGCAGGAAATGTGATGCTTTTAAAGAGAATTGTCCCTTCACTTTCTGTTTTTTATTTAGTGGTATAGTTATTTACTTAGAAATTCATGTAACATGGAGGAAAAGTCTTCCTGGCCCTCTAGTGGAAATTAAAAAAAAAAAAATCTTGTTTCATGCTACATTTTAAGAACTGACAGAAATGTATTTGAAAGGCTGAATTAAGTAGAAGAGCCTACCTCATGTATGCACTGGTATTGGTAGCTACCACGTTCTTCTTATTTCCTCTGGGAGCTTTTATCAAGACATTGGCTATGCCTGACAAGCCACAGCTAACACAATAGGTACAGATAAAATCAAGAGAAGGGAAGTCATCTTACATTTATTACTCTTTTCTCAAGAAAAAAATATAGATAAGTAAAAAAAGAAGTTAGTTGATTAATTCCTCTTTTATGATTAAGGTTCTTTTGGTTTCCTCTGGCAGAACCCACACTCAAATTAGCTTAAGCAAAAACTGTAAAATAATGGGCTCATGTAGCTGAAGGGTGGAAGAAGGGATGTTTTTAGATAGAATTGGATACAAAAACTCAAAGGGCATTGTCACGTCTCTATTTCTTCCTCTTTGATACTAAGCACAACTTCCCTCTTGGTAGGCTTTTGTCTCGGGTAGGCAATTCTTTGTGAACGACAGAGATTTTCTTCCAGGATTACCATGCCCATAGAAGTATCTTCCAACATCCTTATGAATCCTTGAACAAGGAGCCTGATTGGCTCTGCTGGGGTCATTTTTCATTGGTGGATTCATCACTGGGCTTTAGGGGGATGGGGTTACATAGACTGGTATTTCTTAATCACGTGGACATGCACACCATTGTGGCAAGGGTCAGTTTCCAAAAGGGACATGCGGTTCCATCACTAAATGATGGGTTGAAAGAGAAAAATAAGACAGCTAGGCACTCTTATTATTAACATTTAGTGTGTGCTTGTTGAAAAAGATTCTGAAAATACAGACAACTAAAGAAGAAAAAAACCCAGACCTCTAGTCTCACCATCTAGAGAAAATGATACTTAACATCTTAATAAATTACATTTTTGTGTGTGTGTTTATGTAATTAACTTTTCTTCTGTACCCTTTGTCCGGGCCCCTATGGCCTGGTCTCAGTCGCTGCAGGAAGGAACCAGGCGTGACACGGGATTTGAAGTACAAGCTTGCGGGAGGCAGGCTAACCTTAGTTGCAGGGTAGCCCCGAGCCTCCTCCGCAACAGCTATTTATTAAGGTTACACACAACAGGTGTGGAGAGTTCAGGTAATTACATATGAGGGCTGCCTGCGTAAGGATTGCCACGTGCTCTCCTCACGTGTTCTTTCCCCACAACCCTCATGAAGAACTACTAAGCATCATTGTTTAACACATGCTTACTAGTG
>CAUYON010071371.1:0-13125 GCA_963573935.1 Arctocebus calabarensis
GAAAAGAAAATGCCATGAAGGCTATGTTAGACAGTTTGAGGAAAACATTTCAGATTGTATATGAAACCAGCACATTGTACCCCTTGATTGCACTAATGCACGCAGCTGTGATTTAGTAATAAATAAATAAATAAAATAAAAAAGACCTGCTCTTTGTAAACCTGTGGGGAATTAATTTACACAAAGTTGGAGACATCTAAGGACATATTTTGGTGGACAGATTGTTTACCAAGTTGGAAGAAAATTGGGCAATGTCTGAGCAAGGGTTTAAGAGGAGTACACCTTTCCTTGGGAAAATTCCTTCCATGGCTTTATCACTTATCCTTGAACCAGACAGTTATTTATGGGATGGAAAGGGGTTGAGGGCAGGAGACACAACTATCACTCCAAGATGATTAAACAGTTCAGTTACCATCTCTACTATCTATTAGATGCAGTTCTTCAAAACAGAAATGGATAGAAGTACAAATAGTAAAATTCGGAAGTTATCACATGATTATCTCATCCAAATCTTAAAGCAGATATGTGATACATGCAAATCCTAGTGAACCATTACCATCTCTGACTTAAAAAATGTGACAGAAGGTGGCACCTGTGGCTCAAAAGAGTAGGTGCTGGCCCCATATGCTGGAGGTGGCGGGTTCAAACCCAGCTCCAGCAAAAAACAGCAAAAAAAAAAAAAAAAAAAAAAAAACTGTGGCAGAATGACTATAAAAACTGGCAGAAATGTTGCTTATTTCTTTAGACACAACCTTTGTTTTTAGCTCTGGTGATAGTCTAACAAAAAGGGATTGGACCATAGATGTGGTCCCCCCAATTACCCTCCCTCCACACATTCTCCCCCCGCCCCTCCCCTCTCTTTCTCCTTTCTCCATATTCTTGTGCTATAATTGGGTTTTAGCCTTCATATGAAAGCTATAAATTAGTTTCATAGTATGGTTAAGTACACTGGATACTTTTTCTTCCATTCTTGAGATACTTTGCTAAGAAAAATATGTTCCACCTCCATCCATGTAAATATGAAAGAGGTAAAGTCTCTATCTTTCTTTAAGGGTGCATAATATTTTATAGCATACATATTCCACAATTTATTAATCCATTCATGGGTCAATGGGCACTTGGGCCTCTTCCATGACTTAGCAATTATGAATTGGGCTGCAATAAACATACTGGTACAAATATCTTTGTTATAATGTGATTTTTGCTCTTCTGGATATATACCTTGTAGATGAATTGTAGGATCGAATGGCAGGTCTATTTTTAGATCTCTAACTATTGCATCTTAGAAGGGTACAGGTGAAACTTACTAAATTAGAATATAAATGTCTTAACACAATAATTAGGAAAATGCCATGAAGGGTATGTTAACCAGTTTGATTAAAATATTTCAAATTGTATATACAACCAGCACATTGTACCCCATGATTGCATTAACATAAACAGCTATGATTTAACAAAAAAATGAAAAAAAAGAATAATTAAAAAAAAGATAGAGATTAGCTGTTAGGATTGGCAAAAGGAGAAACTTTCTGAGAAGGAAGAAGGTGAAAGCTGCATCAATAATAGGTAAATAGGAACAGCACAGTCTGCCGGTTGCAGTCCCAGACCCCTAACAAGACCCCATATGGCTGGCAACCCTTTGATAAGAGGCATCCTTACAACAGGGAGCAAAGGTGAGAAGTTCATTGCATATTGTTTCCTTAGCTCCACATTATCCCTGGGGTTCTTGTTTCCACCCTCCAGTCTCTCAAATATGGATCTGTGTTTAGGGAGTTGGAGGGAGCAGTCAGCTCAGTCTTAATATTCTTCATTAAAGATCAAATAAGAAACACAAAAGGAGGATCAGTCTGAAGAGCTTCCTTATGGTGGGGGGGGGGCGTCTCTTGGAAAAATGACTGTCCATTTGCTTTATCTTGTCTCTTCACCATTAGAGGATCCCAAAATACTCCTTGGAGTCATCTGTAATCACACATCCTCAGCGAATCCTACAAGAGTGATTTTTATTTATTGAAAAAGATCAGGGCCTCTGGGGAGGAGGAGTGAGGGACTGGTTTTAGTGTGTGTGACAAACAGATAGAAAGAATATAATATTCTTAAACTTCATGTCTTATATACATAAATGGAATAAGCTAACCAATTAAAAGTTAATTCTGCACTTTCAAAGATGTTTTATAGAAGATAGTACTTAAATATACATCTGTTTCTGGTAAACATTCTATATATACCAAGCTAAGGCACATTAGCAAACAGAATTTCCAAATAGCTTATATCAGGTGAAGAATCCCTCTCAGTTTAACATGTTGAAAGGGAAACATGTCTGTCTTCTGTCTTCATTATATATCTGTAATATCTAGCACCAGAGAGCTTGAGGAGACCATCAGTCTAAATAATAGTAACGTGCCAATTCAATGCAAGTGGTCTTTTCTTCTCTCCAAAGTCTTCTCCTCAGCTCTAGACTCCATGTGGGCTCATTTCCCTCATCCCATGCCGGGTTCCTGTTTACACTTTCACATGCTCAATGCATGTTTGTGAACAGGCTATAAGTATACAGTTGGGAACAAAAGGGAAATGGTTGCTAACTTCATGAAGTTTGTAATTGAGTCGGGGAGATAAGCCATAAACAAAGAAATGGGCGTAAATGATCACATAGTCTCCATATTGTGATAAGAAAAGAAACAGGCAGGGGAGGGTCAAGATGGCTAACTGGAAGCAGCTTCCAACAGAGGCCTCTGTCCAAAAGGAAAGATAACCTCCAGAAATTGCCCAATTGAGCTGAAAAGTGGGAGCCCAGCTGAGCGAGAGTGAAGTGATAACTGCAGGTCACCCCTGAGGCAAGCTGTGACTTCCAGAAACCAAGCTTCAGGCAGAAAAACTGAACTAAAGTTTTCTGTCACTATGAACTTCCAGGAGTCCCTTCCCCCCTTACTTGATGCACCAGAAGCCTGACCTCTGCTGAAAATGAGGGAAGAGGACTTGAGCAGAGCCCACCCTCCCTATCTGCAGGACCAGACAGCCCACCAGGTAAGAGACTCTGGGGCCCAACCGAGCCCCTGCCAGCCCCCGGACCAGGGATGCCACCGAGACCCCTGTGGGGCTCCGATCCATGCCCCACCTGGGACTCCCATGCACCCCAATTTGCACCCGGCTGGGCCCTAGCCCACTGCCACCAGTGTCCAGGAAGTCTGCTGGGACTCCTGTTGTGTGGTGCCAATCTGGGCGTGTGGGGGTCCTGGCAGATGGAGTTCCTGGCTGCTGTGGGTGGTGGGCCTGGGGTACTAATCAAAGCCAGGCAGGGGTCTCGGCAGGCAGTGGGCCAAGGCAGGGTGGGGCACAGATCGGCACCATGTGAGAATCCCAGTGGACTTCCTGGCTGCTGCTGGCAGCAGGTTAAGGCCTGGTGGGGTGCAAATTGGGTGCTTGGGAGTCCCCGCAGAGTTCCTGGCTGCTGCTGGCATGGGCCAAGGCCTGGCAAGGGTCCCAGTGGAGTTCCTGGCCACTGTGGGTGGTGGGCCAAGGCTCATTGAGGCACGGATCAGAGCAGTGCAGGGGTCCCAGAGGTGTCCCTGGCCTGTGGGCTGGCGGGGGCTTGGTGGGGTCCCAGAGTCTCTTACCTGGTGGACCACCTGGTCTGGCAGATAGGGAGGATGGCCGCTGATCAAGTCCTTTTCCCTCAGTTTCAGCAGAGGTCAGGTTTCTGGTGCGTCAGGTAAGGGGGAAAGGGAGTCTTAGAAGTTCAGAATGGTGGAAAACTTTAGTTCAGTTTTTTTTCCTGAAGCTTGGTTTCTGGAAGTCACAGCTTGCCTCTGGGGTGACCTGCAGTTATCACTTCTCTCTTTCTTGGCTGGGCACCCAGTCTTCAGCTCAATTGGGCAGTTTCTGGAGGTTATCATTCCTTTTGGACAGGAGCCTCTGTCGGAAGCTGCTTCCAGTTAGCCATTTTGCCCCTATATTTTATAGATTTGACTGCCTAATTGTGCTTGAGATCATGTTTTGTTGGTGGTGGTTTACACCTCACTTTGTTATAGCACATGCCATATCTACAAAACCAAATACATATTTACAATATAGAAAAATGTATAGTGAAAGAGGGCCTAAAATCAAACATATATATAAAACATGTATGGTATATATAATCATTGTTTTTGAAAATAGTTTCTGATTTCTTTTTAGGGTTTAAATTGTTCTTATGTCTGTTTCTTAACATAAACATTCTTATGTTTTTTCTTAAAATAAAAATTGCAGTAAATTTTGTGTACACATACACACACGATACACACATACACACACGATAACCTATATACATTGTGGATATATACCTTTTAATATAGGATGGCCTTATAAATGTATATATAATACATTTTATTATTAAAGACAATGATAAAATTCATCACGAAGTTCATGTAATTTTACTAGTAAATTTTACTAAAATTATAAGGAAAAATTATGTCAATCCTAAACAAAAACCCAAAACCAAAAATTCTTTCACAATACTGAAGACAAGGAAATGCATCTTAACTCATTCTATGAGGTCAGCACTAACCTGATACTAAAACTAAATACATTATAAGAAAAATACCCTACAGACTACTATTCCTCATAAAGACATAAGCAAAAATTCTAAAATTTTAGCAAACAAAATCTACTTATATGAACATAGAATTTTGGTCAATGGCATATCAACTAAGTACAACTGATCCCAGAAGTTCAAAGCTGCTTTAATATTTTAAAAAAATTAACCAATGTTATTAACATATTAACCAACTAAAAGAGAAAAAAAATTATCTTAATAGATTGAAATGCATTTGATAAAATTTCATATTCATTCATGTTAAAAATGTTTAACAAATTAGGATTAGAAAGGAATGTCCTCAATCTATAAAAATAAACCTCTAAACTAAAAATAAACATTAAATCTAACATCATATTTAATGGTGAAAGACTAAAACCAAACTTTCTCACTAAGATCAAGACCCAGCCATGAGTATCACCATTCATCTAGTCTATTCAATATTGTATGGGCAGTTACAACCGGTTTGGTGAAGCAAGAAAAGCCACTAATATGGAAAGAAGGTGGTAAAGCTTTCATTATTCTCAGATTACCTGATTGCCTATGGAAAATCTAGAAAAATATAAATATTCTATATAGCAACTATATGAGATATGAACTGAAGTTCTTTTTAAATATGTATATCCAAATGTTACAGCACCATTAATTGAGAAGACTATTTTTTTCCATTAAACGGCACTTGTAAGTAGCTCTTAGAACTAACATGAATTTAATACAATTGAGGATACAAGATAAATATACAAATTGATATTCCTATAAACTAAAAACAAACAGTAATTTTTAAAAGTATTTTAAATACAATTCAATAGCATTAAAATTATAAAATATTTTCATGCAAATATGAAAAATAAGTGCACATCTACATACTTAAAGGCATAAAGTATTGCTTGGAGACATAAAAGAAGCACCAAATATATGGAAATCTATATTCATGTTCATATGTCAGAAGTCTTTTTGTTAAGATACAAATTCTCCCTAAATTCATCTATGGGTTCAATAAAATCCCAGAGAAAGTCTATTTAGGATATTTTGGTAGAAGTTACAAACAAGATTATATATATTCATAAGAGGTAAAGACCCTAGAATTGCCAAAACTTTGAAAAAAAGGTGAAGTGGTTGCTTCAAGACCTATTATAAAACAATGGTTCTAAAGATACTGTTTTCTTGTAAAGATCCATAAATGTATCAACAGAATGAAATAAAGACTCCAGAAATGGACTTATCATATACACACACAGATTTTTTTGCAAAAGGAACTCAGTAAAGCAGCTATAGTCTTTTCAATAAATGGTTCTAGAATGTTTAAATATTCACACCCCCAAAATGAACTTTTATCCCTCATATCATAAATAAATTTTAACTCAACATGGATCAGAGACTAAATGTAAATGTAAATCTAAAACTATAAAACTTCTAGAAGAAAACAAACAAAAATTTTTGCATTCTTGTGATACAGTGCTAGTGGTGCTCCAACTCTGGCCTTCACGGGCCTCATGGGAGGACCCGTCAAGCCTTCTGTGGAGCTGCCCTGGGGGTGTTGGTGCAGTCAGAGGCTGGGAGGTGAGGGCTGGAGAACTGGGTGCAGTGAACAGGGGCCAGCACAGCAGAAGCTTGCAGGTCCCTAGGAAGTTGAGGGAGATATGGCATGGCCCTGCTGCTGTCCTGCCAACCCCAGAACCATCCTTGGACCTAGAGAGCCATCCTCTGGCTGTGCTACTTCCCTGTGAGTATTTCACAGGCTTAAGTGTGATACAGGGTTCCCCCATTCAAAGCTGAACACGCCCCCACCCCCATTTCCTAGGCCTGGACAATTTCACGTAAGCTTACTAGGCCTGGGCATTTCTTGAGGGAAGGGCTCATTCACTTTGCCAGAAGTGGAAGGGACTGTATCCATTCTTTAACATGTGGTTCACCTTGCCCAAGCAGAAGGGACTGTGTCTATTCATGTTGCACCAAGTCCTGGTCAAATGTAACCACAAAGGACACATGCAACTATATATGTCTCTTAACAAAAGATTCAAGTGGAGATATTTTAAATGGGTCTTTCCCTCTCACAGGAGATCTGGTGCTTTTTACTCTTTTTTGTTCTTTTCTGTATAATCCTATTTTACTATGGTCTGTGGTCTATGGGTTGATTCTTCCAATCCTCAAGACCTAGGACCTACCGAAGAAAGAAATTCTGGTAACACTTGGATTAGGCAAAGATTGCTCAGGAACAATTAATGAAAGCATGATTTATATAAGAAAGAATAATAAATTGGGCTACATAAAAATTAAACTTCTCAGCCCTTTTAAAAACATTGTTAAATGAGCAGATAAGTCACACTGGGAAAAAATATTTTCAAATCATATATCTAATAAAGGACATGTATACAGAACACTTAAGAAGAAGAAAACATGTAACTGAATAAAAAATAAGCAACATTTGGATATTTCACCAACAAAGACATACATGAAACAATGTTGAATACCATTAGTTATTAAGAGAAATTCAAATTAAAGCCACAATGAGGTGTGAGGCTACATGTATTAAAATAGATAAAATGAAAAAGAATAACCATATCATAAAAAGTTTTCGTGAGAATATGAAGAATTTGAACTTTCATACAATTGCTAATAGAAGTTTTAAAATGGTACAGCCACTTGGGAAAATAGTTTGGTAGTTTCTTGATAAATTAATCATATACCTCCCACAGCACCTAATAATTTCGCTTCTAGGTGTCTATCTTAAAGAAATAAAAGTATCCAGGCAAATGTTTGTATATGGGGCGGTGCCTGTGGCTCCAAGGAGTAGGGTGCCGGCTCCATATGCTGGAGGTGGCGTGTTCAAACCCAGCCCCAGTAAAAACTGCCAAAAAAAAAAAAAGTTTGTATATGGATGTTCATAGCCTATTTTTTATAGCCAAAGGTGAAAGTAATTCAGTGCCTATCAACAGGAAAATGGATAAACAAACAATGAATATCCATTCTTAGGAATTCCATTCAGCAATAAAAGAAAAAAAGTAACTATTGACACATGTTACCACATGCCTAAAAATCAAAATGATTATTCTGAGTAAAATAAGTGGCATAAAATTAGCATACATAGTGTTTGGTCTAGAGGCAAGGAAGTGGTAAAGGGCAGACGGCTGGAACCAAATTGTAGCTGGGAACTGTTCCCTAGTGAGAACATGCATAGTAAGGAGTTCGTAGAGACTTTTGACTTAGAGTTCATTACCATCTAGCTATCATTGCATAGGTGGAACTTTCGCCAAAGATTCTGGGGGAAATGCATGCCTAGAAAGGGAGGCACTGGTTATGTAACCTGTTATAAAACCTGAACCCATCAATCACCCCAACCATTGGAAATGACAACCAATCCTGCCTGAGAAAGGTGAGACAAACTAGGGAATATGTAAAAGGCCACCTGTGCTCAGACTTGGAGGTCTTTCTCCACTTAAGGAGCCTGACTTCTTCCTCTGTCTCTCTGGAAAGTATTTTCTTCTTCTTTTTTTTTTTTTTTTATTAAACCATAAACACATATATCATGTATACATTAATGCATTTTCACTTTGTGCATCTTCCTGTTTTACTTTATTCTTTCTGTTATGTGATAAACTACATAACATGGCTTTATATTTGCGATCACTCTGTCATCCACTCGACTTGGTACCAGTACTCATTCTTGATACTGGTAATTGGGGGACCAGGGAACATCAAGACAGATCTAGCAATAGTATATGATTATATATATACATATATATATATTTGGAAAATCAGACTTATCTATAGTCATAGAAAGCAGATCAGTGTTTGTCTTGGGAAAGGCATGGCATCCAGGAAAGGTGGAGGGGAAAATTTACAAATGAGCAGGATGAAGATGTTTATTATCTTGATTGTGGTGATTATTTCATGGAGAATACATAAATAAAAATTAATCAGATTGTCTGTTTTCAGGTATATAGCTTACTGTATTTAAATTATGCCTCGATAAAATTGTTAAAAAATAAAAAGCAAAACCAGAAAATAATATATCTGGTCATCTTGACAGGTTTTGAAAGCTTGGGACTAAATTGATAGACTACTAAGTAAGAAAAATATGAAGCAATGGTTATAGAAAAAACACCTACTCAAGAAAAGAAATGTAATTCTGTGCTACATGTCTCTGTTGTGAATAATATTTATATAATCGTAATGACATTGAAGAAAGAAATACTGATTTATCAAATTATCAGATAATTATATTGAGAGGAATGGGAAGTGTAGAATTTATGCAGATGGTGGTATAAATGATACACACTATACACTTGCACAATAAAAGGCCAATATGTAGCATAAACTCAATAAATCAAAAATAACAGTGTAGTCATACTACCTACTAGATGGAGGTAAATAACAGAATAAATGGGCTAAATGTTTGTAGGTGTTTGCATATGTTGGGGGAAAGAATTTTGAATGAGAAGACAGAAGTCTGCTGATTTCTACTTTATATTTGAGATACTATTTGAATTTTTAACCTGTGTATTTAAATCCCTGGGAAGTTTGTGTATCATTGTAGAAAAAAATAATTCCAGCCAACACTATTGAAATTAAAATGTTTGTTGGCTAAAAGAAGAAAACTTTCAGAAAAGATTCACATTAAATGATTCAAATCCTAAATGTTCCAGATAAATGAAATTCTGGTGCATTACTTTAGATTTGCTCTTAATAAAGTGTATCACTTCAAAGAAGTGGTTTGAGATTTCTAATTCATTATACAAAGTTTATAGATTATTTGAGATCTCCAAAGCACTAGAGAAATATAAAATACCGTCTTTCTATTCCTATGACTACTTTTACTCTCTCATAGCAGGGAAGTGGGATATTTAAAAACTGGAGCATTGGTATAGCGTATCTGTAGACATACACAGCATATCTGAGTCAAGCTTTTCAATTCTATCATTGATATCACAAACATGATTCCTACTTTTTTTGTGCTAAACATGTCAATAGCAAGTTTTCAACATGTCTTTTTGTTTTCAACTGTATTACATCATAACAAAGAGGAGAAATAATGGTAATGATAATGGAACCAATTCAACTCAATACTATGACAAGAGCTCTGATGCCCATTAATAGACACAGACTTCCAATATTGCACTGAAGGGAAAACCAGGTACTGGCATCAGTGCACAGCTTCCCAAGAGGAGTACTTTGAAGGTGAACATAGTGATATTCAGCAATGAGGTATGTAGCACTTTTTCCAGGATGAGTGTGCCAACTTACTTGTCTGACCGGGTATGATACGAAATTGAGACATAGACATGATTTTAAAATGTAAAAAAAATTTTAAGAATTTAAATTTTAAGACATTATTCTTAACACTTCATCAGAGCAAAAGCCTTAGATATTTACTATAAGAATGTTTGCAGACAGAATATTTTAAGTACAGATTTGGTAAAGGTGTACAATGTAGTTAAGTAAATATTTGAATAAACTGAGCAAAACATCAACTCAAATAATACCACAAAATACTCTCCTTCCAAATTAATGCTCAGCACTAAAATTTTATTTGTGAGTATTCTCCATTTCTATCTTTTTTCATTGCCCTAGGTGTTTGGTTTGGATCCAGTTTTGCATAAGAAAATTTAGTTATAATTTGTCTAATAGAATGTTTTTTTCTAACTCTTCCCAAAGGTTAGTAAACATTAATTACTTTGTTGTAATGTAACATAGCAGCATTCAAAAGATTCCCAAAGTAAATACATTTATTATGTCATGAATTTTAGGCTTGAATTTCCAGGGGTGGGAGAGTGGTTCATTTTTCTTTTTCTTTTTCTTTTTTTAAACTAGCATTGACTGACATGCAAAAAAAGAACTATGATTATGGATAAGAGATAATACATTTAGCATCAACTTACCAGCCTTCTACATGTTGCTCTGGCTATTGACAATCCAGAGCATTACGCAAGTTATATCCAGAATGGCATTTGCAATTTATCCAAGAAAAAGCAGTGCTCTTTGCTGAGATGGCAGCACTCACAACTCAAATAATTTAATAAAATTTAAGTGAGCTAACTGGTGTCTTCAAGTAAAAGTGCCATGCTGAGAACTCATTGTTGATCTGGCAAATTAGATATCTGGAATTGTCAATAGCTTGATAAGTATTGCTAAGAAGAGCATTTGCTATTGGTCTCATGTATAGTCTTCACCTCTGCTGCCATGACTATCGAATGCACATGTTCATTGTGCCAGCACTAGAATGGCTGATGACTGAGGCTTGCCTATGCAACTGGTTGAGCTAAATCACTCTCTCATTGTTTAGTACGTCTTCTATGAAGAATTGTCTGGTAGACATTAAAATGTGATTCAAATATCCCCACACTTTGTGCTTACTTCTATAAACAAGCCTCCACTCCAGTTCTCCTTTGCACTCAAACTTCCCAGTGTTTTTCCCCCTTAGGTCAATTAGTCAAGCATTTGCCACTGTCCATGAACTTATATAAATTCCTACCATGAACCATTTCTCTTTCTATACTGCCTAAAGCTTTGACTATTTTAGTGATGTCTCCAAATTACCGTCTTTCAAAGCTATGCCTGATTGCAGATGTCTTGGAACAGCTGTCGTTTTTGTCTTATCTACAGATCAAGCCAACTCATCCATGAACCAAGCTTGGCTCTTTTCTTTTTCAGTCAGCTGGTTACAAGGGATCTCCATGTCACAAGAAGTCCAAACCACAAACAGAGACCAGATATCCACAGATACCACTTTACAAGCCTAATTTCAAACACCTAGCCCAGGTGAATTTCAGATGATTACAGCTGCAGCCAATTCCAGAGAGCAATGGCATAAGAGCCGTAAAGTATAACTCTCCAGCTAAGCTCAGGCAACTCACAAAACTGTTTTATATCATTAAATTTTGGGTAGTTTGTTACATAACCATAAGTAATTAAAACAACTTTTCTACCCTTCTCAATTCACAATTGATAAAAAACTTTAACTATTACCAACCTATTTTGTGTCAGGGGTTACTTATAGTCTAGGTACCATCAACAACAGAGATGTCTGTGCTAGCGAGTTGATTCAACAGCTGCATCTATTCTCACACCACTCCTGGTAACAAATAATAAACTTCAGGTCTTCCAAGAAGTAGGCTTTTGAGACAGAGGTAGAATATAGGGATTTCTTAGGAGTTCTTAGGATCAAGAAATACAGAGAGGAGGGATGAGAAGGGAACTAATCAGATAAAATGTTGAGTTGGGATGAAGTCTCAATAAAGCCCTCAGTTCACCTCATA
Source organism: Arctocebus calabarensis (assembly GCA_963573935.1). NCBI lineage: Eukaryota > Metazoa > Chordata > Mammalia > Primates > Lorisidae > Arctocebus > Arctocebus calabarensis. The sequence continues at coordinate 11,824 of CAUYON010071371.1, forward strand.
GGAAGCTCTGAAGCTGGGAAAGCTCTTCAGAGTTGTCACCTGTCATGGGGAGTGGGCTAACCTTTCTATTCCTACAAAGACCAGTTGACAAAAGCAGGTTGCCTCAGAAAATAGGACATGACCTTAGGCAGGTACAAATTACCAAAGGGAATGTTCAGAGAGCCCTGACAGAGGCACTCAGTTGGCAGTGCTCTAGCAGTGAAGGAGTAAATCTCAAAAGGAAGATCCAAGATCTTGAACAGCATCTCTGACACCAATCTTCCCTCTTCTTTGCCTGTTAATGTTTTAACCAATATATAAATATTACCTTAGATGTGTGTTCCATCAGTCCATATTTCCTCACTTCCCTTTATAATCTAAGTAGATGTCCCCCCTACCACATACACATTCCCAAAGCACCTTCTTCTTGCTTTATTACAGTACTTATCAAATGTTATTATAGTTACTTATTTTCTTGTCTTTCTCTCCCTTGAATAGACTATAAGTTCTAGGAGAGAAGAGAATGTGTGTGTTTTAGGAATACACAGTGATAACTATAATCCTGGGCATAGAGTAATACTTCAAATATGAACATAGAAAGTAGTCAAGTACTTTATAAATGCATGCTATTATCGCTATGATTTAGTAGGTGTTAACTTAAAAGGGATGAATTCGTAGTTTCAGATGCCTACCTCAGTGTAATCCCTGGGGTATACTCTCAGCTTCAACATTTGAGAATCTATTTATATAACCCATTCCATCAACAACCGTCTAAATAAGAAAAATTACATGATCATATTATTAAATGCAGAAAATTCAGTTGACAAAATTCTAAACCTATTCATTATAAAACTTTCAGGAATAAGATATAGAGGGCCATTTCCTCAACTTGACTTAAAAAAAAAAGTTAAAAATCCTACAGCTAATATTAAACTTTATAATAGGAAACCAGGCTTTCCCCCTGACAGCAGGAACATCCCTTCTGAACATTCCTATTCAACATCATATTGGAACTTCTAGCTAATACAATAAAAAAGAAAAGGAAAGAAAAAGAAGGAGAAAGGAGTAAAGGAAAGAAAGAAGAAAAAAGAAAAGATAAATGCAATAAGGAAATAAGATATAGTGATTAGAAAAGAAAAGACAAATCCATCTCTGTGCACAAATACATGAATGTCTATGTAGAAAATACCAAAGAATCAACAATAAAAAATTCTTGGACTAATAACCAATTCCAGGAAAGTTGCAGGGTAAACAGCTAATATTTGAAATACAAAAGTATGCTTTTCTATGAAACAACAATGAACATTGGAATTTTATTTATTT
>CAUYON010071374.1:0-21991 GCA_963573935.1 Arctocebus calabarensis
TGTAGTCCCAGCTACTCGGGAGGCTGAGGCAAGAGAATCGCTTAAGCCCAGGAGCTGGAGGTTGCTGTGAGCAGTGTGACGCCACGGCACTCTACCCAGGGCGATAAAGTGAGACTCTGTCTCTACAAAAAAAAAAAAGAAGGCAAGGAAGAGGCAAAACTGTGGTAGTTTGAATCTTATGTAGGCAAGTATCAACAGAAACTTATTTGACTTTTAACTATGAAAAATACAAATTCAAATTTTTTTTGTAATTTAGTGATAACCCCAATGTTTAAAACAAATAAATTTTCCATCCAAATTATTAGCAATACCAGTTGTGAATACTTGAAAAGATATCAGAAGAACAAGAGGAAATGGGAGCGGGAGAATTAGCTCAAGTGAACTATAAAACGATGGAATAGGCTGGGCAGGTGGCTGACACCTGTAATGTTAGCACTGGATTACCTGAGCTCGGGAGTTTGAGACCAGCTTGAGCCGTAGCAAGACCCCATCTCTAAAAAGAGCCAGCATTGTGGTGGGGACTTGTTGTCGCAGCTGCTTGAGAGGCTGAGGCAAGAGGATCTCTTGAGCCCAAGAGTTTCAGGTTACTGAAATGCCACAGTACTCTCCCAGGGCAATGAGTAATACTCTGTTGCAAAAAAAAGGGAAAAAATCCCCTAGAAGTCACTTCAGCTTGAGCCAAGGATAGAAACAGTGAGAGGAACAAGAGCCACCTCTGCTTGTCTATATCTCTGTAGTTAGAAGCAGCAGTGATCAGAATACAGATGCCCACAACTGGAATACAAGGTACGTTTTTGTCCATGCACTAGGTCCCATAGCTGCATGCAAGCTGCTCCTAAAACGCTCGCACAGATACCTGCCACAGGACCGGGGGCGGGAATAGGTAAGTGCTACTGTAGTGAGAGCTGGAACTGACCAAAAGTCACTGCCGTTTACTATGTAAGCCTTCCCCCAGAAGTGACAAGCCTTTAAAAGACTTCAGAGTTTCAAAGTAGTTACAACAGACAGAATCTACTAGTGCGAGCATTGTCTGGTGGGGAGACAGATTCCTGATGACTTTCTACTCTGCCTCCTCCCAAAAGTTCCTCTCAATTGCTATTCAATTATCTTATGAAAATTGTTCTTTTCATCTTGATCTTCTCTTTCTACCATTGTGAACCCCGTTTCTACCAAGTAGCTCAACCAAGTCTGATACATTGAATTTGGGGGCATAACTGTCTTAAGAAAAGGAGGACAGTTTGGTAAAAATAAAACTTGAAAACAAGTGCCATCATTCTCTAAAGCCCATCATCTTTTCCACAATTTTCCATATCCATCTTCATCCTCCTTTAATTCAGTCTTCCTTTCTACAAGCATAGCATTTGAAAACTTTGTATTTGTTGTTATTTCTTTCATCATTGTGGTAACAATACTGTGAATTCATTCCCCCCTTCCCTCTCTGTACTTGTACAATATTTCAGCTATCGAGTTTAACAGGAGTGTGGATCTGGCATTGAGTGACACTCAATGATATTTTCGCTCCACCATCAATTTTGTCGGTGTGTATAAACCAAGAAATGTAACCATCAATTTTCATATTGGCCTTTTTTCCTCCACTTTATTTATATGGCTCTGTGAAAACAATTCTATGGTAAGTTGTCTACTGCATGTATTAAGCCTAAAATTACCTTGTTCGTTTTCTACTTTTTAATATATGTATGTATATTCTAAGCCAGGTAAACTATGTATTTTAGAGTTTGGATTCATTTCCTCTCTAAATAACTCTATTTTCAGTTATTACAAGAAACTTTTTTTTTTAGAGGCAGATCTCACTTAATCGCCCTCGGTAGAGTGCTGTGGCATCACAGCTCACAGCAACCTCCAACTCCTGGGCTTAGGCTATTCACTTGCCTCAGCCTCCCGAGTAGCTGGGGCTACAGGTGCCCACCAGAACGCCCGGCTATTTTTTTGTTGCAGTTTGGCCAGGGACAGGTTCGAACCCACCACCCTTAGTATATGGGGCCAGGGCCCTACCCACTGAGCCACAGGCACCGCCCACAAGAAACTCTTTTTACAGGAATCATGAACATTTTGGAAAGAAATCAGAGTCATTTATTTACATTAGGACCAAACTTAATCTGGAACCTAAGGAACTACAAGAAAGATTAAGAGAAAAGAAGTGAGAAAACTCAAGATTAGTTGAACATGTATGTTCAGGCATCATTAGCATGAATGAGTAAATTACCTAGCCTCACTGGGACACAAGCCCTTGGGGAAATTTTTGTTTGGTTTGTTTTCTTAATTTTTAGCTTAGTTCTTTTTTCATCTATAAAGAGAAAACCTATCTCACCTTGTATGGTTTTCTGGAAAAAAAATGCCTTTGTAGGTGTGGAATAAACAGATGGTTATTAAAATAGGAATGAAAGAGTGTTTAGTTGAGCAGAGATGCTGAAATAGTACTTTACCATCAACCTAAGGCACATAAAAATATACAGGCATATTGTGGGTTTGGTTCCAGACCACCACAATAAAGTGACTCACACAACTTTTAGTTTCCAGTGCATATAAATGTTATGCATTTTCTTGTAGTCCATTAAGTGTGCAATAGCATTATGTCCCCCTAAATAATATACATACCTAAAGTTAAAATATTTTATTGCCAAAAAATGCTAATGATCATCTGAACTCTCAGCAAGTTGTAATCTTTATGCTGGTGGAGGGTCTTGCCTCAACACTGGTGGCTACTGACTGATCAGGGTGGTAGTCACCGAAGGTTGGGGTGACCGTGGCAACGTCTTCAAACAGCACAGCAATGAAGTGTGCCAATCTCTCGGCAGCATGTGCTGCTGTTTGGCAGCATTTTATCCACAGCAGAAGTTAATTCAAAATCCTCTTAAACTCTGCCACTGCTTTATCACCTAAGTTTATGTAACAGATAATGTTCTTTGTTATTTCAAGAAGTTCACAGCATCTTTACCAAGAGTCGATTCTATCTCCAGAAACCACTTTCTGGGTTAGCGCCCGTAGCACAGTGGTTTACAAGGCCAGCCATATGCACCCAAGGTGGCGGATTCAAAACCAGCCTGGGTCAGCTAAACAACTGCAACAAAAAAATAACCGGGTGTTGTGGCGGGTGCCTGTAGTCCCAGCTACCTGGGAGGTTGAAGCAAGAGAATCGATTAAGCCCAAGAGTTTGAAGATGCTGTGAACTGTGACACTACAGCACTCTAGGGAGGGTGACATAGTGAGACTCTGTCTCAAGAAAAAAAAAAAAAAGAACTTTTCCTTCACATTCACAACTTGGCTGTTTGGTGCAGGAGATCTAGTTTTCAGCCTATCTCAGCTTACACATGCCTTCCTTTCTAAACTTACTCATTTCTAGCTTTTTATTTAAAGTAAAAGGCATGTGACTTGAGGCTACTATTTTACTATTTTAACTGACCTAAATTCAATATTGTCATCTCAAGGACAATGGAGGCTTACAGTGAGGGTGGGGGGTGGGGGGGCAGTCAGTGGAGCAGTCGGAACACGCAAAATACTAATTGAATAAGTTTACTGTTTTACATGGATATGGTCTTATGGTACCCCAAAACAATTACGGATAGTAACAACAAAGATCACTCATCACAGATCACCATAAGATATAAAAGTCTAAAATATTTCAAGAACTACCAAAATGTATCAAAAAGACAAGGTTAGCACCCCTTGTTGAAATATGATATATTGCTTGACCCCAGGGCTGCCAGTAACTTTAGTTTGTTAAAACGCAGTTATCTGCACCGTGCAATAAAGCAAAGCAGGCCTGTGATGAATCCGAGGGCAGGAGTTCCTGCGAACACTTGTTTACTGGTTGATGGGTCGTTAGACAAAGAGCTCCCGGCACCCTCAGGCTCCTGGGCCGGGCGATCCTCCCGGGACCACGGCAGGCGCGACGCCCGGGGGGTTCTCCATCTTTAGGGGACGGCGATCCACCTGCCTCGGCTTCGCAGAGGCCGCGGATTACAGGCTTTTGTAAAGGTGAAGTCTCTAACAGGTACACACTACACTGAAACACGATGCCAATAATGTTTTACACTGTAATGATTCACTTTCGCCAAGGCGAAGGCAAGCTATGCGGCCCAGGAGCACATAAAATTACACATAAACAGCATGTCCTTGCCTGCTCTAGCACGTCCGTGAGCTCCGAACTACACAGGTTTCCCTCAGCAGGGCCCTGCCCCGCAAAACACCGCAGCTCAGACCACCGCAAGGAGCCGCACAAAGAGGAAGTGACAGCGCCCAACACAGTAAACGCTGTTTAACTACGGCGCATGCGCTTATGAACGCTCTTGGGCGCGAGATTTGGGAAAGGCAGGAATAACATCTCGCGAGAGGAGAGCTCGACGCCACGTCAGGGAGAAGCGGTCTGACGCCGAGCGACAGGTGCTGGAACAAACAGGCCGTGGAGACCTCAGGGCCGTTTTGGTGGGGCAGGACTTCCGCCGGAAGAGCCCGCTGTCTCGGATTCTCCTAGCGGAGTTCCGCTCGGCTTCCTACCTTGGGCGTTTTGTGCTGGCGCAGTGTGGGCCCTTGTGAGGATGGCTTGTGCCGCCGTTCGGTCCCCGGCCGACCAGGACAGGTGGGTCCTGAGGGAGGCGGGGCTTCCCGCGACGCCTCGGGGGTTGCGCTGCCCTCCCCGCCCCTCCCGGGCGGCCCGTGCTCTGGGGTCGGCGGCTCCCGGGGGGCTCTTGGCCGGGCCCCGAAATTCCGACCGTAGGCGCGAGGTGGACATGCTGCTGAGTAACAGAATCAGCGACAAGTGTGTTCTCGTAGCTGTCACGTTCAGAAGGGGTCACGTGGGGTCTTTAAAGTTAGTAATGACTCAGATACGTGCTTTTAGGAGAGCAGGACCCACCCTCAGTCAGTGTGACAGTTTTTGTCTTGCCTTTTTTTTTTTGGTCTTCTCTAAAGTTTAAATTCATAAGATTTTTTTTTTTCCAGCCAAGGTAGCGAATAAAGTTTCCTTTTTAGTAAGTTAAGGGCTGTAATTAGAGAAAAACTTGAGCAAGTAGGAGTCTGAGTGCACCGGTGATGATGACTACGGACTGAAGGATTGCGCTTTTGGAAATCCTGCTCTGGTGACATCGATTGTGCTTTTTCTATGGCAGGTTCATTTGTATTTATCCTGCTTATTTAAATAACAAGAAGACCATCGCAGAAGGAAGGCGGATACCCATAAGTAAGGTAAGGACACTTCAGTCCTTGAGGGATTGGGTGACATTGGCCTTTTTAGGGTCAGGGGAGCTTCTTACACTTCACTGCATTTGCTTAGAGCTTGAGAAGAGCAGCCCAGAACTGGGGCTTTCCTTGGTATTGGTGAACCCAGAAGGGCATTAATTTATAGCTGAAGAGAGTCTTAAAAAGTTATTCTTTATGAGCCTGCATGTGCAGAGAAGGGGGTATGTGTGTGTTGGAGTAGGGGATGTTCTGTAGTTTAATACTTTTTTTGTAAACCTATCATGACAGTTTTCCATTTAAGGAAATTAAAATTAATAGCATTGTATAGTATAATGCTTAGAATGCAGGTGAGTTTTTTAAAAGTATGTGAAAAAGACTTGCAGAAAGTTCAGCCTGAATAAAGTTGTATTTTAATTACCCTTTGTAAATTTTTTTTTTTTGAGAGGGGTAAAGTTGCTTTAAAGTTAATACTTTATAAGTAGAATGTTAAAGTTTGTAAGGATACGATTTCTTCCTTGTATTCTTTGGATAGAAAACCTCAAGTTTTTAGTTGGTCCAGTAGCCTAGTGCCTAATGCCAACTGGTGGCATTTGTAGAAGCTTTTTACTGTTACAATTGATGTCATATTGTGTTTTTAATGAGTGATTTATATTTTGCAATATAATGACAGGATAAAGGCAACTTGGTTTGAAATGATGTATTTTCACAAAACGCTATATTTGACTAATCAGCACCCTAATTAGAAAACATTACCTGTATCCAAGAAGGTTCTCTTATGTCCCATACTGGTCACTGTCCCCTCCAGTGTGCTCACACATGTGAGGATAACCACTGTCCTGACTTCTGACATCAACGATTACTTGTGCATGTTTTCGAATTTTATATAAATGGTATTATGCACTAATGTACTTCTGTGCCTTTATTCACCTTTCACTTAAAAGCTTTGAGATTTATCTATTTTTTTTTTTTTTTCTTGAGACAAGAGTCTCACTCTATCCCCTCAGCCCTAACCTCTTGGACCCAAGAGATCCTCTTGCCTCAGATTTCCAAATAGCTGGAACTATAGGCACCCGCCACTACACACAGCTAATTTTTCTATTTTTTGTAGAGATGAGGTCTCTCCCTTCCTCAGGCTGGTCTTGAACTGGTGAGCTCAAGAAGACTTGCGCCTCTCAAGAAGTCCGTCTGTCTTGGCCCCCCAGAGTGCTAGGATTACAGGCATAAGCCACTGCCCCTAGCTGATACTCACATTTTTAGTGTAGTTAAGTTTATGTTGCTCTGTAGCCGTGTTTGTCAACAGCATCACCATTAACATTTTGATCCAGATAATTCTTTGTTTGGGGGAGCTATGCATTTCAAGATGTTCGGCAGTATCCCTGACCTGTACTCAGTAGATCAGCGACCCCCAACCTTTTTGGCATCAGGGACCGACCCATTTCATGGAAGACAGTTTTTCCACAGACCAGAGCTGGGGAATGTGGAGCACAGGCAATAATGCTATGTGACCCTTTCCTAACAGTCCATGGGTACCAGTCCATGGCCTCGGGGTTGAGGACCACTGCACAAGATGACAAGTTGTCCACCTTGGACAATTAAAAATGTCTGGGAGCATTGCCAGATGTCCTCTTGGTGGGGGAGGAGATGGAATTCCCCTGCTGAAAACCACCCTTCTATAGTATTGTATCATGTGACTATACAACAGTCTTATTCTTTTTTTTTTCCAGCTTCCCAAGTAGTGGGACCATACGCGTCCACCACAATGTCAGGCTATTTTTCTGCTGCAGTTGTCATTAATGTTTAGCTGGCCTGGGTCAGGTTCGAACCCACCCCCCTTGGTGCACATGGTCGGCCCCGTAACCACTGTGCTATGGGTGCTGCCCAACAGTCTTTACTGTAGTTGTATGTGTAATTGTTTCAATAGTCAGATTCACTAAGCACCTACTGTGTTTAAAGTGCCATGCTAGGTAGGGGCTGGAAAATATACTGGTGAGTAAAATACCTGGCCTCAGAAGTTTTTGTTCTTTTGGAAGACACACAGGTATGCATCAGTGTTACCCTCATGAATTTTTAAAATTACGATTGAAAAAACTTAACCAAGTAAAAGAGAAAAGGTTTTGAGATGTTTTGATCTTAGTATTTGAAATGACTTACACAAAAATATACCTATATCCACTTAAAGCTTAGCTATGTTTTTGTTTCTTGCTTGTTCATGTTTTTGTTTCTAACTTCAGGCTGTTGAAAACCCTACAGCTACAGAGATTCAAGATGTATGTTTAGCAGTTGGACTGAATGCATTTCTTGAGGTATGATGTTCGTTTTCATTATTTTCCAAACTCATCACATTGATGTAATAACCTTTTTAAAAGCTGTTTCTTTTCTTTTTTTTTTTTTAATAAGAAAAATAAAATGTACTCCAGAGAATGGAATCGTGATGTCCAATACAGAGGCAGAGTCCGGGTTCAGCTCAAACAGGAAGATGGCAGCCTCTGTCTTGTACAGTTCCCATCACGTAAGCTTTTTTAAAATGAATGAATAGGGTTTGAGGTTAGGTTATTCCACTATAATACAAAAAAGTTCTAAAACTGAAAGGCAAAAAAACTAGAATTTGCATTCAGTAGTAAAATAGGAAAAGAACTATTGCCAGTAGAGAGAGGTAAACATTGATTCTAATTTCTTTTCAGTTAAGAAACCTAAAAGAATGTGATGAAACCTACTTATTGTTTTTCTAAAAAAGATTGCTTTTGTGAGCATTTTATTAACCTCTGGAAATTAATCATTGTTCCCAAGTTAAGAGTATAAAATTTGGCTTGATGCCCGTTGCTCAATGGTTAGGGTACTATTCACATACACCAGGGCTGGTGGGTTCAAACCTGGACCAGGCCTGTTAAACAACAGTGACAACCACAACAAAAAAATAGCTGGGTGTTGTGGCAGGTGCCTGTAGTCCCAGCTACTTGGGAGGCTGAGGCAAGAGAACAGCTTTAGCCCAAGAGTTTGAGGTTGCTATGAGCTGTGACACCACAGCACTCTACCAAGGGTGACACAGTGAGACTCTGTCTCAAAAAAAAAAAAAAGGAGTATAAAATTATTAAGCTATTGGATGTTGCTTGCCATTTCAGATCATAGAGACCCTTCAGGTCTGTTAATTATAATTTCTATCCTTAATACATCTAAGAAACAAGGAGTCATACCATAGGGTGGTATGACTTACGTAAGTTTAAATATAAAATCTGTCAAATTTGATTTATGTGTAATATTGATTAATGTAAATGTTTTTGAACAAAAAAAGAAAAAATTATAAATGTTTTAGAAATGGGCTGGAAGGAAATACCCTGTCTGTATCCTGTATCTGTTTGTCTTCTGTGTAAGACAGTAGTTACCTAATCATGAGTACAGGGAAGAATGGAGATAAGAGTGATGGCCAGGGCGGCACCTGTAGCTCAATGGGTAGGGCGCCGGCCCTATATACCAAGGGTGTTAGGTTGGAACCCGGCCCCAGCCAAACTGCAACAAAAAAATAGCCGGGCCTTGTGGCAGGTGCCTATAGTCCCAGCTACTTGGGAGGCTGAGGCAAGAGAATCGCCTAAGCCCAGGAGTTGGAGGTTGCTGTAAGCTGTGATGCCATAGCACTCTACCAAGGTCAATAAAGTGAAACTGTCTCAAAAAAAAAAAAAAAGGTGATAGAGAAGACCAGTGGGATCATCTCACATTTTATTTCATGAAAAACAACAACAACAAAGCAAAACTGGACATCAGTATAACAAAATGTTCTGGGTATGGGGAACATAAGTGTTTATGAGTTCTTTATTTTTCTGAATTTTTATTTCTAAAAAGTATATTTCAATTTTTATAAATGGAGCTATTCACTCAATTTTTAAGAATTGTTTTCTTCAGTTTAGTAACTCTATTTTTAATAAAACTGTTCCATTTAATTCAACCAAAAACAAACTTTGGACAAACTGACACATTTTTACTTGCATTAAAACAGGTTGGTTTTTATATATTAAAACCTGTGAGGATTGGCAGGTGTTGCTAGAAATTTAAGATTCTCATTCAGGAGTGACAGATAGTATCCTCTGATGTCTTTTTTTTTTTTTTTTCCTCTTTGACATTTTCCTATACTATATCTCAAAAGACTAAAAACAAGAAAAACTTTTTGATCTGACCAGAAATAAAATGATGGTAAAAATTCTTGTCACCTATCCCTTCATCATCATCTCAGGCTTCTTCTGGACAGATTTTCTTTCTCCTTCCTTCTCCACTATACGTTAGTGTCTTGCTTCAATGGAGGATCACATTTGGTTTGGTCACTTTATAACCTGATAACTACTAGGCAGTTGCACTTGTCGCCACAAACTTTAAAGATATGCCTCTTACTTTCGCGCCATGTGAAACCAGGGGCCCAGTGGTAAAAATTGTGTTTGAAAAGATGTCACTTCTGTTTGCAATAAGAAACTAGTAAGATAGCATATAGAGAAGAAAGCTGAGAACCTTGATATGTTGGGGGAAGCAGGTAAAATCTATTGTATCCTAATGACATTGATTATTATAAAACTGACAGACCCTATGTTTCTGTAGCTTAGGATGTGATATTCTGACTCTGTTTCTGACGTTATATTTAGATAGATTTTGATCTCCAATTACTGGGACCAAGACCAAAATTTTTGTCTCAAACTTACTGTTCTACATTTTGATTTTGTCCACTTAAATATTTTCAGCATTGTTCTTAGTCTCAGTAAGTTTTCTCTAATAGAGGCCTCTACTTGAGCAAGTCACTGTCTTCAGAGTCATTTGGTTTTTTGTTTAATTCCCATTTTCTTGATGTGTTGGTTTCTTGGACTTTAATGATATTCAAGATAATGACCTTTAATGTCTTCTCAGATTATACACTAAGCCTCACTTTTGGTTCCTAGGTAAGTCAGTAATGTTGTATGCAGCGGAAATGATACCTAAACTAAAAACAAGGACACAAAAAACAGGAGGTGGTGACCAAAGTCTTCAGCAAGGAGAGGGAAGTAAAAAAGGGAAAGGAAAGAAGAAGAAGTGACCTAGCGTGAGCATCATTTGTGTGATACTGTAAGAGACGTGAATGGAGGCTTCTAATTTGTCTCTGAGAGAAACAAAGACATTGTTTTTGTTCGCATTATTTTTTTGAACTATGCATATTTGTGCCTCTCATCATCAGCAGAATTGACAAATAAATTTACATCAGAACTTTGCATCTAGCTTTTATGCAGTGAAAAAGACTTTTTCTTTCAATGTAAGTTTTTGTGGAAGGAAGAATATTTTTAAATGGACAATGGAGTGTATAATAAGTTACTTGGAATCCTGTATCTGTTTTTCTTCTATGTAGACACAAGTTTCAGATAGATAATGAGATTTGAAATACACATTTTGTTCATCTTCTAAGTTAATGAAATAAAATTTGGAACTGACTTTTGCAGCTTTTGCTTATAAACTAAATGCCAGTAAAGGAGGTAATTAAAGGAAATAGGTAATGGGAGCTTCAGCAGTGAACCTAAAACTAGAAAGTGGTAAGTCCTCTGGTGTGGGGTGGGGGTAGTTTATGAACAGTCAGTCTGCGGGTCATGTTTTTTTAATCTATTATTGTCATTGAATAACGAAAATGGGAAATTATATCTGAGTGTACCTTTACTTATAAAATATTCATTACCAAAATTTTACAAGGAGGTGATCGCTTTGAGAATATTTTGTAAATATTTGTAAATTTTGTAATGAATATCTTGTAAATAGAGTATGTTTAGCTACCATTTCCTATTTTCCATATGTATGGCAACTTTGTGGGTGACTTTTGGGATACCCTGTACTTGTAGTAAATCTCATTTTCTTTAAGTTTTTCTTACTTGTGGTCAAACAATCCAATCGATTCCAAAATAAGCAAACCCAGAGTTACAGAACTTACACATTCGGGCTATCTGAAGGTGATCTATTGATATGCAAAGGTGATAGAATTTACTGTTTTCAGTTTTAACAATTTCCTTTTTGTTTTATAGTGAACATAATAGCATAGCAGTTTGTGTATTTGACTTATAAATATAGGCTGAGTATGTGTAAAACAATTCATAACAGTCCTTTTTTGGAAAATGTATCACTTAGGAATGTGTTTGTGGAAGAGACTTGAGAAGAAGTTTATTTTTTTTAATAACATGAAATCTAAAGAAGGTTGTTGAAGGTGTTGGCTCAGCTCTCAATAATGCCTTTTTTGTATTTTTCCACTTCATTTTCCATGACATGTTTCTGACATCCTTAACAATGATGTCTTAAGCTTGCAAGAGGGCTGACATTTACGTAGGAGTTCAAGTCTGGAAGAAAAGATAGCTGTTCCAGCCACTTTTGTCCTCTAAAAAGAAAGCAAGAGATTTCTCAAAATTCCTCTCAGCAGACTTGCACTTCAGTTTTGTTGTTGAGAACTGTGGTGCACGTCCATCTCTCGTGGCAGAGGAAGCTGGGGAAATGAACACAGTCGTCCCTTTATCCCCAAAGGATGCCTGAAACTGAACAGTGCCACATCCTGTATGTATGTGATGTTTTTTCCTATGATGAGTTTTAATTTATAAGTAATGCAGAATAAAGGACTAGCAACAATAACAAAATAGAACAATTATGCCGTAATAAAAGTTGTGTGAATTTGGATAGTCAAAGTATTGACAGGAAGTGACGCCACTACTATATAAAGCTTTTTCAAAGAAGCTGAGGAGGGAAGTAGTTGAGAACCCATAATGGGGTAGCCAACGTAAAAGATTTGTCACAAAAAGATGATTAGGATATAAAGATGTTTTAGTTACGGGGCAATTAGGCTTGTAGTGTTGTGCTTTGAATGTCCCCTTCAAAATTCACATTGAAGTTTAATTGCCATTGTGACAGTAGTGAGAGGCGGACGGTAATTGGGCCTTGGAGACTCTGCCTTAAGTGGATTAGATCATCTCAGGAGTGGGTTTGTTACAAAATGGAATTTGGCCAACTCTCTGCTATCTCCAGCACACCCTCTTGGCCTTCCATTTTCCACCTGGGATGATGCAGCATGAAGGCCTTTGCCAGATTTTGGCACCATACTCTTGGATTTCCCAGTCTTCAACCATGACCCAAATAAATTGCCATTCATTATGAATCACCCAGTCTCTGGTATTCTGTTACAGCAACATAAAACACCAAGACAAATAATGTTTCAGAACTATTATTGTAACAGCGTATTATTGAAATCAGTGCAACATACTGTCTTAAGTCATGAGTCTTCTTTGTAAAGCAGTATATGGGCGGAGAGCACTGATTTAGGTTCCCTTTACATCCATCTAGTGCTGATTATTGGTGGAAACTTTTGGGTTGATAGGTTTTCTTTAGGGAAGGGCTTTTCCTTGGTAGACAATAACCACCAGAAGAAAATTATGAGTGGCAGGAGGAATAGAGTTAATCAGCAGTGTTTATGGCCGATTTATCCATATTGACTTAAAATTTTGCTTAAATAATTCTGGGCTAGGGACAACCCCTCCCCCGCCCCAACACACATACACACACATAAAATACAATGAAATGTAACAGATGAGATCTAAATTTTATTTACATCCATTTCCATTCAATACATCACATCCTCAGGATAGGTGATAACTTATTTAAAGGCTATGAGCATTTCCTCACGCTGTGGGTAGAAGTCTCTTCCCAGAGTAGCAGTAAATTTGTTGATCTAATGATTAAAGCCTTCAAGCAAGTGAGTAACTGCTATAGGAAATTTTTCCTTGGTTTTGAAGAATTTAAACTGTTTAGTAGGAATTCTGAAACTTCACAACCTTGAGATTTATATACAAAAAAAAATCAATGCTTGGCTTCTAGCCACGCAGAGACTCAATTAGTTCTTCAAATACTCTAGTCATAGCAGTATTTAATTTGGGGTAAAAATGAGACAGAATTTTTCAAACAACTTCTCTTACCATTAACATTTACACCTCAACTGTAAAAATAGTAACTTAAATTTCTTGTGCAATGAATAAAAGGAGAAAGCTGTGGTACCAAGATGTTAAAAAAAATTGCATTCAGAATGCACTGTGTATTTTACTGTAGTTTTTAAGTGGGTATTAGCCTGTAATTACGAGTGATAGTAACTTTCATGCCTCCTATCTTGTCTGATAATATATTCTGTATACTAGCATCCTGACTATATATTTTATGTGGTAGAAGTTGCTAATTCTCATTGTTCTGCCAACAGGAAAAAGTGTATTTTTATTTATTGGAAAGGGATTGAAGTACTCCTAGAGATACTTTTTTTTTTTTCTTGAGACAGAATCCCACTCTGTCGCCCTGGGTAGAGTGCCGTGGCGTCATAGCTCGCAGCAACCTTTAACTCTTGGCTCAAGCGATTCTCTTGCCTCAGCCTACCTAGTAGCTGGGACCATAGGTGCCCGGCTACTTTTAGGATCTCACTCTTGCTCAGCCTGGTCTTGAACTCCTGAGCTCAGGCAATCCACCAGCCTGGGCCTCCCACAGTGCTGGGATTACAGCCTCAAGCCACTATGCCTGGTGTGAAATAATCCTAGAGATACTTTAAAAAAAAAATCTAAAGCTTGTTTTTTCTCTCAATTATTTGCTTCCTAAAAAGGTTTTTTTCTTTAATAAGATAACCAATAATTACCACTATTTTTCCTAGAAAAAATTGCATTGATCTATATTACTATATTTTAGTGACACTGTTCCTTATTTTTTGATATCTTTAGGTTTTGCATTTTTTGAGACAAAGTCTCACTATGTTGCCCTCGGTAGGGGGCCCTGGCGTTATAGCTCACAGCAACCTGAAACTCTTGGGCCTAAGCGATTCTTTTGCCTCAGCCTCCCCACTAGTTGGGACTACAGGTGCCCACCACAGCACCCAATTTTTTTTTTTTTTTTTTTTGTGGTAGTTGTCATTGTTTAGCAGGCCTGAGCCAGGTTCAAACCCACCAGCCCCGGTGTATGTGGCTGGGGCCTTAGCCATTGAGCTACGGGCACTGAGCCATATCTTTAGTATTTTTTTATATCATGAGACATTGTGTTCTTTCCAGATTGTTATCTAATGGTGAGCTAATCATCTTTATTTACCTTAAAAAATATTTTACTGCCTGGATATTTAATCTTACTAGTTTTGTTATGTATTCGTTTTAGTTTAGTTTAACTGAACTCAGAAGCGTTCTAGCCATATGGTGTAAAGCCAGATTTTCTGGTCCAGACAAGTTGTCAAGACCTCTATGAGCTATTTAGCCAATCAAGGTGACAGTCATTTTAACTTTTATTGTTCTATTCTTAAACTATCGGTCGTATGCAGTTTATCAAAATAAAGAATAAAGATGAAGGCATTTAGGTGAACTACAAATGATTCTGATTTGTAAGCAAAGGAGGCCGCTTGTATTTGATTTTAAAGGCCAGAGGAAAGGTGAAGGCAGTTTGACTTAGCTGCTACCAACTTACAGGTTATAGCTTACTTCCTGTCATTCTCTCAGAATTGCTCTTAGAGCTAGGTGTCATCATTCGCATAATGTCCCTAATGATATAAACAAGAACATATATGTAATCAGAGGTGGCATGTCTTTGGAGGTTCCTTAAACTGGTCTTAAAAAGAAGATGGGAAAGAAACAAGACTAAACCAACAGGTACCAGCTTTGAAGCTAAAACTAGGAATGGTTTCCACTTTGCATCTTAAAGACAAATCTAAAGCTTTTAAGTAGATGAGACAGTATTATTGGTTCTAGAGGGAATTACTGATACATGGGTAAATCTCGTTTATCACGAGAGTGACTAAGCAGTTTACAAAGCTGTCCTGGTATTCAGGTGCCCACAATATTAGGAAAACAACAAGGCCAATCTCCATTCATCATGATTTCTTACTTTGTTCATTTGAATACTAATATTTATTTACTTAAAGACAGTATCTTGCTTTGTCACCCTGGCTGGTGCACTGGCATCATTATAGCTTACTGCAACCTCCAACTCTGGGGCTCAAGCAACCCTCCTGCCTTAGCCTCTCAAGCAGCTGGGTCTACATAGGCAAGTGCCACCATGCCTGGCTAATTGAATACTAATCATTTGTATTAATTTTTTTAACTGTTATTTAGCAGATCACATCAACACAATGGTACTTCAGCTTTTGGCAGGTGGTCTTATTGTACAGAAGTTATAAATAGCATATACAACCTTCCTTATGGGCATTACACATTACAGTCAAGACAGTAACATTTTCCTATATATAGTGCACAAATACATTAAAAACATATAAGAATTATATAAAATTGTACATTTACATGAAGTAGAACCATAAAGATTATCCTAAGTATTATAAGCGCAGAGAAAATGCATGCAGAGTGAGCCCCATAAAGTACACAGCCTGTGGGAGTTGTAATTTTAAGTTTATATCTCCTGCAGGATGGTAACATCTTTTCCTACCCAGAGGCAAAATATATTTTCCAGAAATTTGGACACTGCCCACTGCATTACATCTAAAATGCTGTTATGTATATAGGCAGTAAAAGTAAGCAAATAAACTTACAACACATTCCTTTTTTTAATACATCAAAAATGTTTCCAAGGCAACATTATTCAAATGATGATACTACAGTCTCTAATACAACAGCAAGCTCTAATGGGAAGATACAGGAAGGGCAGAGAGGATCCGTCCAGTTTGTCCTTAGGTGCTCTTCTTTTCTTCACCCAGTAGATTCACCGTAGCTTTCTTGGCTGGAAGGACAGAGAGAAAAATACATCAAAGCTGTCAGCAGCGCAAGCTGTGTGCCTAACATAGCTGCTAGATAACAAACCCTGGATGACTCAACGTTCAGTTTCAGTTGAGGGCACACAGGCTAAGAGGGTTTCTAGGAAATGGACACAATACCTCTCTCAGAGCACAAATCTTGAATACTTGGGCAAAATTCTGCAAGTTCATTTAGCCCAGCCCCTTATTGTGACAGTGTCATTCACCTAAAGTACCTGCCCTCTGTCCTCCTCTTGAGCATCAATGAAGCAGAGATTCCCTAGGAGTAGTGTTCCTTTGTAAAATCAAATTCTCGTTTGTATCTGAGTGCTTGCCTATAAGATTTCACTATGTATCAGTCTGATGCTAGGTCATATTTATCCCATGGTGACAAAAATCAGAGAAATACAGTCATCCCTTCATATCTGTGCTCTGGGGAGGAACTGGTTCCAGGACCCCTACTGATACCAAAACCCTCAAGTATTCAAGTCCATTATATGAGATGGTGTAGTATTTGTAGTACATGTAACCTATGCACATCTCCTCGTCTACTTTAAATCATCTTTAGATGAGTTATTTACCTACTACGATGTGAATGCTGGGTAACAGTTGTTATGCTATACATATTTTTAGGGACAGTCTTGCTCCGTTGCCCGGGCTAGAGTACAGTGGTGCAGTCACAGCTGTTAACCTCAAACTGCTCGGTGCAAGTGATCCTCCTGCCTCAGCCTTGCAGAGTGCTGGGATTATAGGTGTGAGCCTTGTAATTTTTTTTTTATGTTTATTTTCTTTCAAATACTTTCAATATGTGGTTGGTTGAATCTGCAGATGCAGAACCCAAGGATATGGAAGGCTAATTTGTATACTTTCCCTATGCACCATTCCCTCCTATGATGGGAAGAGTTTTCTGCAAGTCCCTGAGTTAGTGGCAAGATAACTACACTCATTAGAAAACATTCTTACATCTGTGAGAGACTAAGCATTCCCTTACCAGGTGGCTGCACATGTGCTGTAAGCATGAGTGTGGTATGTGAAATGGAGGTAGAGGGGTTGTGTGGACACCTCCAGGGCCTCCTGTGAAATTCTACAAACTGCAATGGTTTTTATCTTACACACAGTCTCACTCTGTTGCCTGGGCTGAAATTCAGTGGTGTCATCATAGCAACCTGGGCTCAAGTGATTCCCTTGCCTCAGCCTCCTGAGTACCTAGGACTACAGAGGCAAGTCACCACACCCACCTAATTTTTTTTTCTTTTTTTTTTTTTGTCTCTCACTCTAACTCAAGCTGATCTTGAACTCCTGACCTCAAGAAATCCTCCCACCTCAGCCTCCCAGAGTGCTAGGATTATAGGCGTGAGCATGCCTGCCCTACAATGGTTTTTAATGTAGCTCAAGAGTCTTAGCGTAGCGATGAGAGCCAAGGAGTCCCTCGTCCACCTCACAGCTACTCTCCCTTTACTCAATTAAAATTGCTCAACAGGGCTCAGCCCCTGTAGCTCAGCCTCTAGGGTGCCAGCCACATAACACCGGAACTGGCAGGTTCAAACCCAGCCCAGGCCTGTGAAATCACAATGACAACTATAACAAAAAAATAGCTGGGCATTATGGTGTGCGCCTATAGTCCCAAGTACTTCTGAGGCAAGAGAATAGCTTAAGCCCAAAAGAGTTTATGGTTGCTGTGAGCTATGACGCCACAGCACTCTACTGAGGGCAACATAGTGAGACTCTGTCTCAAAAAGAAAAAAAAAAGATTGCTGAACAGAGATAATTAACACCAAAGAAGAAATCACTAACTAGCACTAGTTATCTCTTTGTAAAAATTCCTATAAGGCTCAGCACCTGTACTTCAGTGAGTAGGGCGCCAGCCACATACACTGACCCTGGTGGGTTCGAGCCCAGCCCTGGCCTGCCAGACAACAATGACAACTACAACAAAAAAAATAGCTGGGCATTGTGGCGGGGACCTGTAGTCCCAGCTACTTGGGAGACTAAGGCAAGTGAATCGCTTAAGCCCAAGAGTTTGAGGTTGCTGTAAGCTGTAACACTATGGCACTCTACCAAGGGTGACATATAAACTCTGTCTCAAAAAAAATTCCTAGTGAATCCAAAAGCTTTAAGAAAAACCTAAAATGTGTCCCAGCATGTAAATTCCTCCTTATTTTAAGTCTTATGCCCCTGTTCAGGAATGTATCATCTCCAAGTAAAATTAGAATTTCAAGTATGAATATCTAAGAGAACCAGGAGGTTAAGAAATGCAGGTGAACTGGACAGAAATGACATCACCAGAGGGTGCTGTTTAGGATAAGGGCAGGGAGGAACAGAGCAGCTCTTGAAAGGAAAGTGGTGATCCTAAGGGGGAGGATGTAGGCTGTAAGTTAGAAAACACTGAACACTGTAGAACTGAAGAAGACGGGATTTGTCTGCCTAGCTATACGGACCCAAGGAGAGAGAGAAATGAGGGACTGGATCACCTCGGGTGTCACGGCTGCTGTAGAAACCATGGTGGTGGGATACTACTTCCCCAAGATGTCAGGACACCTCTATCCCCATGAAACCTACCACAGAGCTCTTCAAAAAAGAAAAAAGTTCCGGGTGGCACCTGTAGCTCAGCGGGTAGGGCGCTGCCCACATGCACCAAAGCTCGTGGGTCAGGCCTGCTAAACAAAGACAACTGCAACAGCAACAAAAAACTAGCCAGGCGTTGTGGTGGGCACCTGTAGTCCCAGCTACTTGGGAGGCCAAGGCAAGCGAACTGCTTAAGCCCAAGAGTTTGAGGTTGCTGTGAACTGTGATGCCACGGCACTCTAAAAAGGGCAACACAGTGAAACTTTGCCTAAAAAAAAAGAAAAGAAAAAAGTTCTTATTCTATGTCCAATGTTCACCTTTCTCCAATTTGTTTAGTTCCAAACACTCTGGAACTAAATACCTTCGATTAGCAGAATCTCTACCCTCATCCATCCCTCCAGTGCGTCCTTCACCTTCTTGCTCTTGAGAAATCTGGATGTCCCCAGCAGACACTGCGTCTCCACGACCCAAATACCACTGGGTCTGGAGGTCTGTGGGTGCAGTCTTGTTCTTCATTGCCACTTTCAGAATCTCATGCCATCGTGTGTCACCACTCACTAGCCTCCCCTTTGGCAGTCATCTCTGACTTGGGCTATTCTGCCTCATTCTTGAAGATTTTAGCTCCTAACTTAATGTCATCCTTAATATCCACATATGTATGTACACAGACACACAATCCTTCTAATGCCTGTCCCCTCCAATAACCTTTATGTTCCATCCTATGAACGGCACACACTCCCATGATGCTTGTCAGTACCAACACCTGCAGCCCCTCCCCAATCCTGCATCAAGCATCCCACTCAGCCCCCCTGTAATTAACCCGATCAGTCCTTCCCGACCACTCGCTCCTTACTCCGATGAAATTCCACTATCAAACATTAACCACTCCACGGTCCCACTCTCACTTCGCAGTTCTTGCTGAAAATCACAACCTTGCACACCTACTCTGCAGCTGTGTGATTGTGGTTGGAGAAAAAAAATCACAAACACAGAACTGGCCTCCCTCTATAAATTCATGAACACAAACCTCAAGTGAGTCTTCAATACTACCTGGCAACCATGACGCTGTCTCAGCCCATTCACTCTCCCACTGTCCCGGGGTGGGGGAGAGCAAGCTACACCACGTTCATCTGTGTGCTGTCTGGCTGCTTCCACACCACAGTGGCCCACAAAACTTAAAACATTTCTTATGTGGCCCCTTTCCTTACAGAAAAACTTGGCCAGTCCTTGTCCTACACAAGTATTTCAGACTTCGCTTTCCATCATCTCCTTCCCCATCCTCTCTCAGTTGGCTGCCTTTCTTCCTACCTTACTGAGGAATCGGAAGCAATCAGAAAACCACTTCTTTTAAGCTCCCACAGTCACACCTAGCCACATAGCAGCATCTCTACCTAGATTTAGATTTGGGGACAGGTGTACTAATCTGTGGGGAGAGCCCACCAACATGGTTTCTACAGCAGCTGTCTTCATTTTCTTCCTGTTACGCACTTCCAAGTCCTCTGAACAAACCTATTTGTACACTAGATCCTCCCTCTATCACCCTCAAGGACAAAGCCCCAGCAATCCCCCCGTCACCCCATCGTCATTGTTTTGCTCTCCATTAGATTGCTCCCATTAATTTTCAAACAGGCGTTGTTTCTCCTACCTTAAGGAAAAAAATTTAAAATTCTCAGGACCTTTGAGAATTCCTTCTTCCAGTTACAGTCCCATTCGGCTCCCTTTTGCAGGAAATTTCCCAGTAGAATTATTTATATTCTCTCACTTCTTTTCGCCTATTTCCTCAAATCCATTCCAGTCAAGAGTTTGTTCCCAGCACTCCATGAAATCTGTAACGTCTAGTGTCTTTCCCATCGCTCCCATCGCTCCATCCGCAGCGGGTGCTCACTATTCAGCACATGAACCAGGATCACGTCCTTCTCTGCAAAACACTTCCTTCCCTCGGGCCCAGGACTCCTCCCTCTGCTGGTTTTCTTGCCCCTTCCGTATAGTGTGCTCTGCTGGCTGCTCCTCATGTCCCTGGGAGCCAGGGCCCAAATCTTCAGGCCTCTTTCCTCATCACGCTCACTCTGCCAGCGAGCTCACCCAGTCTGAAGCTGGTGATCCCTAACTCCACATTGCCAGCCCAGCCCTACTTCATGAGCTCTTGATATCTGTACCCAACTGGCTGTATGAATACTCAACGTAGGTCTCTAACACCTCAAACTTACGTCTAGAACTAAATTCTTTATCTTCTCCTCCAAGACCTGTTCTACCAGGCCAAGCGCGGTTGCTCATGCCTGTAATCCTAGCACTCTGGGAGGCCAAGGTGGGTGGACTGCCTGAGCTCACAGGTTCAAGACCGCACAAGCCAGATGGAGACCACTTCTCTTAAAATATCCAGGCGTTGTGACAGGCACCTATAGTCCCAGCTACTTGGGAAGCTGAGGCAAGAGAATCACTTGAGCCTAAGAGTTTGCGGAGGCTGTGAGCTGTGATACCATGGTACTCTACCAAGGGCGACAAAGTGATACTGTCTCAAAAAAAAAAAGCCTTGTCCACCTAGTCTTCCCCAGCTCATCCTTCCCTTTGTTCATGCCAAAAACACTCGACCTCTCTCTTAGAATCTGTGTCCACTCCATAAGCAAATCCTATTGGTTCTACCTCTGAAATACTCTTACTTGGCTATGTATAAGGCACTCGCATGGATGATGCAGACCCACATTTTGGCCCAAAATTTCAGGAAAATGCCCCCCGAGAAAGTGGCTGGCTCTCTGCTGGGAGGGAACACCAGGGGAGGGCTAACGGTAAACATGCAGATCGCACCACCCTCCTGCAGGTGCCCCCTGTGAAGGCTGCCCCTGCCTCTCCCAGAAGCTTTCCCTCCCTGCCCCCAGGGGGCCTGCAGCAGCTGAGGTGGCCACACAGGAGGCCAGCAGGGAGGGAGCATCTGAGGCAGCCTGGCCTGTAGGCAGCCAGGCCCGTCCCTGGGGCCTCCATGGGGCTCCTGGTCCCCTCTATGGGGCCTGCCTTGCCACCCCTGCCCTGATCAAAACAGTCAGCAGTGACCCCTCCAACCCATTCCCACTGGATCCTAGATCCTTCCCGCTCCTGACCACACTACCCATATATAAAGTACATCCTTGTTTTACCCTCAAAAATTTGAATGTGATACACAAAATACACTATATCAAAACTTGATACTTCTTACCCCTTACTGCTACAATGTGAACCAAGCCAGGGTGGTCATCTCCAGCCCCAGCACTGCAGCAACCTTTTACCTGGTCTCCAACTTCCGCCCTTGATCCCCTCTAGTCTCTCCTTAATACAGCAGCCGCTGTCATCCAACTAAGACAGAAGAGATCGCATTGCTCCTCTGTGCAAGCCCCCCTCAGTACCCCATCTCACACGGAGTGAAGCCCCCCGCAGCACCCATCTTACACGGAGTGAAGCCCCCCACAGCACCCCATCTCACACGGAGTGAAGCCCCCCTCAGTACCCCATCTCACACGGAGTGAAGCCCCCCGC
>CAUYON010071379.1:0-12427 GCA_963573935.1 Arctocebus calabarensis
TATATAGTGATCAAGGAAATGCCATGAAGGATATCTGTAACAGTATGATCAAAATATTTCTGAATGTATATGAATCGTGCCCTGTGATTGCACCAATGTACATAATTATGATTCAATAAAATTATTAAAAAAAAAAAAAATGAAAAGGAGGAAAAATCTCTACTAAGAGGCAATGTTGAAAACAGGCTGACAGCATCCCCAGGGGCGTGGTGTTCAGTGGGTTCCTTTCTATTTCAGCTTCGTAAGGTTTGCACTAAGATCTGTCTTCTGTCCCTGTGCCCTCACAAGTTTCTGATGGCGAATTCCTTCCTGGTACAACCAGCTGAAGGGCTGTTTACCTCTCGGAATTCTCATTATCACTTGGTTGTGTATGTCTTAGCATTCTTTACTTTCTTGATAATATGTCAAAGTATTTAAAAGGAATTTTTAAACATTTATTCAGCATTGTGAATTTCAGAGGGCGGCCTGTGTCCATAGCGCACCAATATGTTGGCTATGACATCTCTAGTGAGTTTCTTTAGCATGTGCCTCTAGGTAGAGAACACAGCAGGGGGTAGGAGCATAGACCAGAAGGACCAGTACAGCCACATTGCCTAGGTTCGAATCCCAGTTGCACCAGTCACTGATTATGGATTCTTAGCCAAATTGTTTAACTTCTCTTTGTCACAGACTCCGTGCGGGATTATTGGAAAGAGTAAGAATGCGGAACTCATAGAACAGCGTCTGCCACTGCGCTTTTCCAAAGCCAGCCATGGTGGCGACAGCGTTGATTGCCGTGTCCCACTGACCTGGTCTTGGACATCCTCATCACACAACTCCAGCTGCATAATACGCTCCAAAGGTCGGAAGAGCGCTTCATTAAAGTGGAAATGGGGTGGCTCGTTCCAGTCCGTGAGAACCTCTGTCAGTATGTCATGGATGAAGGAAACAGCCTTCTGAGACACATGTCTTTCCTTGTGGCAGGCGGCCTGCAACATTCACAAGAGAGTGGAACACACCAGGACAACAGGCAAGTAAGAATGTGGCTTCCAGAGGCTTTCCCAACCCATGCCATTACACGGGGGTGGGTGCGGCAACCCTGGTAAAGTCAAAAAATTCTAAAGGGTAAGTATAGATGAACTGTCAACTAAATTACGCTTTCGAAACTCGACCCAGCTTACCAGACACAGTTCGACCTTCACTTTAATGTTTCTGGAAAAAAACTAAGTTTCTAGTAATTTCTTTGTTTATTTGTAACATGACAGTTTCCTTGAATGGTATGGAACTGTGGGCCCCAGTCCCTGGGCCACAGACTGGGACCGGTCCATGGCCTGCTAGGAACCAGGCCGCCCAGCGGGAGGTGGGCAGCAGGGGGGCGAGTGAATCTCCAGGTGTCTTTACAGCTGCTCTGTCGCTGCCATCACCACCCAAGCTCCGCCTCCCGACAGATGAGCGGTGGCACTGGATTCTCACATGAATGCAGACCCCACTGTGCACCTCCTGTGAGGCATCTGGGTTGCACTCTCCTTCGGAGAATCTAATGCCCGATTAGCCGAGGGAGAGCTGACGTGGTGATGTTAGCACTGGGGTGTGGCTGCAGATATAGATTATCATTAGGAGAGAGGTCTGCTCAAAGACAGAGCTTTGTCACCTGCAGACTCATATCAAAGCCATCCCCCCTTCACTCCACGCCACCACTTCTGTCTCCCGTGAAACCAGTCCCTGGTGCCCCAAAGGTTGGGGCCTGCTGGTATAGAGCACGCTCACTATAAAGGCACCGGAATCCTCATGGTCCCATGCTTAGCCATGCCCCCGAAGACAGGAAGGTGGGATGAGTCGTCTGTCCCTCAGTGAGGGTGGCTGATTGTCACATAGCTCTCCTGGCTTCTCCACTCCTGGTATCAGGCCCTTCTGGGGTCTTCTCTGCGCTAACCCTCGGCCTGCACATGTGACTTGTGGCACAGTCTGTCTCAAAAGTTTTGTACTAAGAACCACCTACTATCTTTTAGCTCCAGACCACTCAGGTTGATGCCAGATCATAAAGAAGGAAAACCTGGCTGTGCAAGGCTCCTGGGTGGTAGAATTGTAAAGAAAGAGGGTCACAGTGAGACCAGGCAAGAGCTGCCCGTCAGGGCGACCGTCCAGATGCCGTGAGGAATAATCACAAAATAGTGTTTGTGGCCTGAGGACGGGCGAGTTCTCATTGCTCTCTGGGCACCAGAGCTTTGTGACCACATGTGACTGGAAGTCCCGGTGTTGGCTCTGCTGTCCCCCGAGTTGTCAGTCCCGGCCCCTTCCCGCCTTCCCAGCGCCCACCTCCATCAGGTGCGGGGCCACCAGGCTCCAGCAGCGCATCACGTGGAGCAGCGGCCGCGCTTTGCTCCGCACGACCCTCAGCATGGCGTCCCCCAGGCGGAACAGGTGGAGGGCGCTTTTTCGGTCTTGGGTGGATTTAACTTCTCCTGCAGGAAGGTAAGACCATAGACACCAAAAAGCCCAGACTCAGAGAGAGGCTGAAAATCTAGGTATTGTGCTCAGACTAGTGGGCTTATTCAGTGCGGGCTAATGAAACCCTGGATTCGAGAAGAGCCAGGTTCACTCTGCAAGGCCAGCACCTCTCCCTCATTCACCACTTGACATGGCAAGGCGAACAGTGCTTATTGATGAGAGGGGATGGCATAACGGTTAAGTAGAAGAGCTGGGTAAAGGTTCAAATCCCGGCGCCACCACTTGGCAGTTGTGTTATGTTGGACTAAAGATTTTTCTCTCTTATTAATCTCATCCATAATCCTGGGGAAAACGCCACCTACGTTTCAAAGTTGCCAAGGGTAAAATGTAAGAATATACATATACAGTGCTTGGCATAGGGCCTGGCACATGCCGACGGACCGACATTTTTACCAAGTATTATCACCGTCATTGTTGCCCTTCACAGTCATCACCTGCTTTGCCCATCGTTAATGGCACCTCTGAAGCCACTACCAAGCAGACCAGGCCCCTCTCCCTCTGCTACGCAGTAGCGTGTTTGGCCTGCCCGTCTCGCCACAGTACAATTCTTGCCTATGCTAATCTCGGGCCACTTCTGTGCCCCCGCGGCTGGAGTCTTCCCACCTCCTTCTCGCTCACGCGCTGTTGCTTCACCTATGCTTCCGACGCAGTGCTGATCTTCATCTGGCTCTTCCAACACAATTCTCCTTTGCATTAGTCTTGCTATGTCAAATTTCAAACTAGGAGCACAGGTTACGTATCTTTATCTGAAATGCTGAGACCAAAAGGGTTTCAGATTTCATATGTTTTCAAAGTTTGGGCATATTTGCATAGACATAATGAGCTATCTTGGGAATGGGATCGAAGTCTCAATGCCAAGTTCATTTATGTTTCCTATACTCCTTTGCATATAGCCTGAAGGCTCTTTGAAGACCCTGAATAGACTGTGTTACAAAAAAACCACATGAGGTCAGGTGCAGAATGTTCTTGTGATGTCATGTCAGTACTGGAAAAGTTTTGGATTTTTTTAGCATTTCAGATTTTTGGATTAGGGATGTTCAAACTTGTAATAATAATCATGAACATTTGTCGGATGTTTACTCTGTATCACATGTTGTATTGGTTCTTTATGTCTTTAATCACTTTACGTTTTTAAAGCAACCTTAAGAAGTAAATATAATCATTGTCATTTCACACACCTTTCAGTAGTGTCTGAACGGTGAGGTGAGGTGCCTGAGACGCTGCAGCTGCTAAGAGGTTTAAGCAGCACTTTGACTCATAGCTGACCAATGCCAATGCCAGGCTTCCTGCTCCCAGGTTTGACGCCTCTTCCCTCCTCTGCTCTTTATTTTTTTTGTAAGCTCAGTGCCTACACAAAAGACTTTGAAGGTTACCCCTGGGCTTAGAGATGCTTTTAAATTCTGATACATCTGGGATGCTGGCTTTATATAGCCAAGGTTTTAAAGTCTACTAAAAGCCAGAGGGGGAAGAACTGTGGTTCTCAAATCCCAATGAGCAACAAGAATGAAAAGGCCAAATACAACGCACTTAGAACTTCACATTCCTGGGGAGGGAAGGGACCCCAGGGGTTGTGCAGTCCAACCTCCCGCTAAGGTGGGTCTCAGCACGTGTCTCTGCCAGAAGTTGGCCAGATAACGTGTGCATTGTTCAAGCACAGCCACCTGTGCTGCTGATGTGAGCAACCTGCCACTCATCTGGGATCCCTGAGCAACTCAGTACAACTCTACTCGCTCTTCCCAAGGTTGGCCTTTAAGAGGGCGTCGCCTCTCATCTGGCTCCCCAGTGATAACCTGTGCTCCACTGTGAAGACAGTGATACTGATCCACCATGAATGGGGTATGACTCCGAGAACAGGTTTTAAAGGGTGGCCTGAGATTCCTGTTAAGCCTTCCATTTCTCACTATCCCTTCTGAAATCAGTAGTTGCTTCTTACAGTTGGCTGGACAGAGGAGAGCAATGCGGTTTGTGATATGGAGAAAGGCCCTTCCCTCATCTGCACCCTACAAAGTAGGCACACAACTCGTACAGCACAAGGATAAACCTCAGCAGAACCACCTGGCCCAGCTCCAGCAGCGGTACCTACGAACATGGCAGCAGTGACATTTCATTCACAGAGAGCTATACCACCCTCACACACCGTGCCTCAAAACCCAAAGACAAATCCAGACTAAGGATTAGCTCATGAGAGTGTGTGCTTACACCTTCGGACACACTGCTGGTGTTGGAAACCGGGGCTGTTTCCTGCTAACTTCCCAACACGGTCTCTTTAGGGAGAGAATTACCGGGCATTGTCAGGAAGTAATCGACGGTATCCGTAACAGAATGGAAAAGCTGGGACTGTGATGCTTTCTTCAGTTGGTAAAGGAAACCTCCCAAAGCCATGAGGTTGAGCTTATCCGTAGCATCTTCAAAGAGCCTGGACGTAAGGAGAAAGAGATCTGTTATTTGGAAGCATTTCAGCCGGGTCCTCATGGCAGAATGATTATGGGAAGATTGTTGATGTGATTAATGAAAATGCTGTTGTAAACGCCGCAGACAAATTTCTGGTATTACCGTATCTGAGGTACAAGTCTGCTCTACACATGAGGTTTTAATCCAGAGGGCGCAAAGCATATTTTAAACAATATCTTTGTAACCTCCTGGTCTAGCTCAGGCATGGTGGACGCTCATAAAATAGCATTTGGCAAGAGGTTGAAAGAAGGCAAAGACTTGCTCCTGGAGACTTAGTAATTGGGCACAGAATCCTTAGAATTAGCTTCAATTTCATAGACCATGTTAAAAAAGAAAGCCCAGTAAATTAATCAAGAGGTTTTTGTTTGCCTATAGTTTATAGCGCTGGGCTTGATACTGAAGGAGATACAAAAGCCCCCTGGGGTTGGGGACTGGTCTCATCCACTCAGAGTCCTGGATATCACGACAGCTATTGGAAGATGGAATGTTCCCTAACAGGATGGATCATGCAGGTTTATTTCACTCAGCTGGGCACAAACATTTCCAGCAGAAAAATTTAGGAAGGAGGAGGGGAACAAGGTGGCAGGACTTCGAAGAGAATCTGAGGCTCACGGGAATGAGGAGAAGAAAGATCAACTATCAGTTTCATGTGGCCACATGGGAAATGCGCCCAGTTCCATGGTGCCTGGGTCCTCCTCGGCCTGTCCTCCAAGCTTGGGAGGACAGCAGGGGGCAGCAGTGCTGTGCAGTGGCACCAACGCCACAAGTCGCCTCAGAGAGAACGTCTCTAACAGCTGTGGAATCACTGGTGCTCCGGGAAGGAGCAAAATGAGCCACACGTGTTTTAAGATGGGAGTTGGTCGGCTAAACATTCACGAATTATAGAAACAAAGACATTTTTCTTGTGATTTCGCAAGTCCAGTTGTGCTATCATTTGGCTTCTGGGGCTCATTAACCCTTTCTTCTCCCTCTTTCCTAGTGAGAAAATAGTAGTGAATATGACACTGACACCCGCATGTCACCACCCGGATTCCCAAACACTTTCGAAGCTAACTTGCTGCACCAGCAGGAACACCGAGTGAGCATGTGTATAGACCGGACTGAGTCAGCAACGGGAAGGCGCGTCTCCCTGCAGCTGTGTGTATGGACATGACGTGCACCTGCGACTGTCAGAGCCAGGACGAGAAACCAAGTCTGTCTGAGCCCAGCCCAGCCAGCGCTCTTCCCACTCTCCAAACCTGCCCTGTGTCTGTACTGGGGGGGGGGCGACACGGGGAGGGGGGTGTGGGGGGTCTGGGCAGCAGGGCCAAGAGGTGAGTGAGGTGGTCGGATGAGACCGGTGACCTGAAGTTCTTTCAAGGTGGAGAAGCATCACCAGAGGAGGCAACCGTCACATTTCCCTCTTGACTGTCACACGGCTGCTGGGTGTCAATAAATACCGTATCATACTACTGGAGGTGGGATTTTGTCAACAGTTATAAGCATAAAAATAGTGGTTTATTGCCATTTCAAAGCTCTGCTCTCCTGCTGTAAGTGCGCTAAATGATGTAACCTCAGAACTACGCCACGGAGAGTGACTTTTAAAACCCAGGGCCAGGGAGGTGCAGAGCTTTGGCCCCAGGTGGCCTGCCTCAGACCCTACAGAAACATTTCGCTGAGTGCGGGGCCTGCTGGTGGTGAAAGCTATGCCTCAATAAGATCAGAGATGTGAGTGTCCGGCTAATGAATCGAGCGGTCCCTGGAGAGACTCTGGGAGCAGATGAGGATGTGGGGGTGGGGACGCCCACCTGTCGGCCTGGGTGGAGAGGGTGAGCACCACCGCAGCTGCGCTGTTCCCGCTCACGAGGCCACCACCGCGGAAGTCGGAGGCCCGGCCCCGGCTACCTTCCCGGACCAGGTCTTGGATGGATGGCGGCTGCATGACAGGGGCCATGCTCAGGGGGCGCCCCTGCTCTGGGCTCTGCTCCGGGGGTGAGCCCTCACAGCCCGGGTCCCCAAGGAGACCCCCGGATGCCTTCTGGGGCTGGCTGATGGTCAGAGGGGGCTGCGCGGTGCTGTCGCTGAAGTGGGTGTGCTCCAGAGTCCCCACGTACTCACACACCCTGGGGACAGGTACAAGCAAGACGTCAGGGCTTGTGGCTCCACCAACCCCATGGCTCTGCAATCCTCCCGGTCCCCTTTCCTCCAACCACAGCCAGCTCCACCCTCCCTCTCCCTGCACTTATCATTTTTATTATTCGTGTGATCTGGATCAGACAGCCTGAAAGTGGCTAAGGGGCTCCTCAGTTTCTCTCACTCCAGGCTGGGAGAAAGTTGGGCAATAGAGACCTGGCCACCCCGTGCCCTCCTGCCTGCTTACTGGCTGATCTGGACTCTGGCTATTTGAAGGAGTTTTTCCAAGGGGACTTCTTTCCCTCTGATAGTGGTGATCAGAAGATGGGAAGCTTTCTGTTAGGATGGGGCCCTCGATTGGCCATGTATAGGATGGACAGGCCCTCTGGCCACAGTGGGTTCTGCCCAGCCATGTCTGCCACATCATGCCTGGTCCTGATGGCTCCACAGAATTCATATAACCTGTGTCAGGGTGGGGCCTGAGGGGTAGCGGTGACACCTAATCACGCAAACACAGAAGAGTCATAACATGCGGTACCACTGTCCACAGAATTTGGGACTGAGATGGTTGGTAAGAGGTCCCTCATTCTGGAATAAGTCCAGTCACTGGAAAAGAACTTCCTGATCCACTCCGATGTTCTACAACTAGGGAGTTTCAATTCCATCCATCCTGCTTGGGTACCTTTTTCTTTTTTCCTTTTAATTTATTAGAGTAATGAAGAGTTAGCAGCCTCCATATTCAACCCATTTTACTTTGGGCTGGTTCATTCATCCTGGTCTTTTCCCGTGGTCCTCCTAAGATCACTTTCTCAACCCTCGAGTAATCCATGTGCTTCTCTCTTTGAAACTCGACACTCACGGCTATAATTGCTTTGGAGATGTTGAATTGAGCCCAGATCTGGCCAGCGCCCTGGCTGTCATCCTGGCTCCTGCCCCATGGCTGCTTTGCTTGACCGGGGCCTGGTGGGAGTGAGGTCTCAGGCCTGTGCTGCAGACAAGGAACAGCAGCCAGCCCTGCTAGGCACCTGCTCCTAGAGCAGGCCTCCTTCCATGGCATTGGGTCTTTGATGCAACTTCTGGGGAGACAGGACTTTGTCTTGGACTCTGGAGTAAGCACTTCGTTTTCATCTTATAGGCACCGTGAATTATGTAACTGATGGGGAGTTTCTTTTCACTTTGATGCTACAATGTTTAGAGCCAAATTTCTGGCCTGTCTTTGGCACAGACGAACTATTCTGTTTTTTTCTTTGACTAGCTAACTTCAAAGTAGGCATCTGATACTCTATGTATCTCTGGTTATCTAAAAACCTTCTTTAAATAAAGGAAACATTGATAAACACCCAGCAATGTTATATTGCTGAAGTGACCAGGTTTTGGATTCGAACAGTTTCACTCAACTCACAAGGTCCTCTACCATCCATTATTTCAGTAATTGGTTTATCTTCCTTGGTACCACACATCTGTCTCTCACAGATTATGTCACTAGATAAGTCACAATTCCCTAAACTCAGTTCTCTCACCTGTTCTTCAATATATAATAAGCTGGGCTCTAATTCCTTTTTCTCTTTTTAATCTCTCATTTGGAGTATATTCAACCTCTGTGAATCATCATAATCTCCACCCCCCAGGATTCCCAAGGCAGGGTGGGTGCCATGGGGTGGGGCGGGGGTCCCAACATGCACCTGAACACATGTGGCCAGCAGTCCGGGTTGTGGCTCCCCATCTCCAGGCCTACGCTGAGGATGGCCTCCATGCACAGGACGTGGGCGGTGTGCAGCCACACCCCCTGCACCTTCCCAATCTGCTCCAGTTTCTGCTCCACTTTTAGTTTCACTGTGCCAGAAAGACATTTATTAAAATAACAGTCTGAGTAGGGGAGACAGAAAGGGAGAGAGAAAGAATGAAAATGAAAGAACGTGTTATCATGCAAGGGCAAAGGGAAACGGCAGACACCACTGGCAGGAAGCTCCTCTCTGGCAGGTTCCCCAGCATGCAAACCATCCAGCCAGCACAGTCGTGACCCCGGGCCCGCAGCTCCGGAAGGCGGGTGGATCCCGAGCTGGTAGGTGCAATTTCTTGCAGGCCCATCCGTGAGCTCTTGGTCGCGCACAGCAGGGTGGATGGCTTCTGTCTGCTGACTCTTGCTAAAGCCACCTGTGCCCAGGCTCTTCACTTTCCCCTCAAACTGGTAACATGGATGACTTCTCTGCAACTGGTTTAATGTTAAGCTTTTATGATGATGCGCCTCTCCAAAACATCTTATCTATGTATATTCTGGCACCAGATGACTGCTTTATAACTGAAACTATAATTTCATTCCCTGAGCTTATACCTGTATTTGTGAGCTCCAAACGATACTTTTAAAAATCACAGATGACCAATGAGAAAGGACACTAAAGGCGATTTAATGTGTCAATAATGCAAAATGCCGGCTCGGCGCCTGTGGCTTAACAGGCTAAGGCGCCAGCCACGTACACCTGAGCTGGCGGGTTCGAATCCAGCCTGGGCCGCCAAACAATGATGGCTGCAACCAAAAAATGGCCAGGCGTTGTGGCGGGTGCCTGTAGTCCCAGCTACTTGGGAGGTGGAGGCAGGAGACTGGCTTGAGCCCAGGAATTGGAGGTTGCTGTGAGCTGTGATACCACAGCACTCTATCCAGGGTGACAGCTTGAGGTTCTGTCTCAAAAAAAAAAAAAAAAAATGCAAAATGCCAAGGCAAGGCCAAACGACACTCTGTTCTCCTGGAATCAAGGTTTCAAGTCACCGTGTCTGACAGGATGACTGAGTATGACCTGGAACCACACGATACGGCAAGCTCACTTCAAAGGAATCTAAGCCACCCTCCTAGTGTAAAGAGCAAAGTGATTTTTAGCAACACATCATTTGTCTTATGCATGTGATACTAATACTATTTTTTATTTGTAGGCAATTTGAATATTTTGGTTTGGGTTTTATGGGTTTTTAAGGACCATAAATGTGGTTCCCGGTTATACAACACTTAAGTAAAATGTTAAGCCCTTTTTGCAGTAAACACTGGAGCTGTGGGAACTGCTCTACTTTCAAATGGGTCTCCGAATTGATTGAGGTTCACGGCACACTGACCTACATTGTTTTCCTCAGCTAAGCATGTCTGACTGTCGCTGTGACCGGCTAGCTTACACGTCTGATGGACGGTATCAGCACAGTGTGGACCAGGCTTGCGTTTCTCGTTTTGTTTGCGGCCCTCCGTCTATCTTCTGTTGCTATTAGGAAGGTCATTCTCTCCTCTCATCTAGATCATCATTAGCTTCACTGACTCACTGATGTTAACAGGTTAAAACCAGCCTTTTCCTGAACTTGGGTTTTTGTTTGACCAGACCAAAGTGAGCCTCCTCTCATGAAATTTCCTCCATTTGTTTGATCTTCCCCTTCAGACTACTGGCCACTCTGCTCTTGTCCACTAGAAACGGAGGGGTCTGTAAGTGTACACTTCTGTGAGACAGCAGGGCCATGGCCCTCGGGCTAGCGGTCAACCACACCTTCCCTGTGTCTGGAGGGTGCCACTGTAAAACACGTCAGTCTGACCCAAGCCCGTTGCCCAGTGGGATCTGTGGTCAGTGGCATGCATGACAACACATCACACACAAAATGGGGACAGGGTCAGCTTGAGGCAGGTGTGTGCCCACCATATCCGAGGCACCGGATGGATGCTGGCCCGTCAGCCATTACCTTGTGCTATGGCATCACTGGGTTCTTGTGTGTCCCTTTCCTCTTTCTCTTCCTGGACACAGGAGGCAGCCGCCATCTGGGCAAGGGCTGAGGCACAGTTAGCAGCAACCCCTTTAGAGGAGACAAAGAGTGATCCCCCGACTGAGTGTATTCTCTAATCATTCACCGAGCAGAGCCCCTTCTAAAGGGCTTCTTCCCCACCACAGTCATTCCCAGCGAGTTCTCCCCTGGGCCGGGGACACTGCCACCCGACCCATACCCAGAGCGCAGCTCAGCCGTGCAGCTTTCCGCAGCCCATCGAGGCTCATGCAGATGGCATCGCGTTCCTTCTGGTTCTGCTCTTTGATGCCTTCAGCTCCCAGAATGAAGGCTAGACCTTTGGAGCTCCCTGCCATCCGGCCAGTCAGGGGCGTCGATAAAGTATCGATCAAGTTCTTCCAGCAGCCCACCAGAATATAACGAGCAAATGCCACGCCTGGAACACGAAGGGGTGTGTGTCACTTTGCAGAGACAAAAACAACCTGGCAATGAATGAAATGGGGTCCTCTGGCTGTGAAATGAGGAACACCAAGTTGCATGGACTATATGGGACTGTGTTTTACTTTGCGCTTATAAATAATGGCTGTATCTTTAGGTGGATGATGTTAAGTAACTCCATAAATTACTTCTTCTACCTTGACAAAATCCTCATTTATTTATGTCACCATGTGATAACGTGATTGCTGGTAATGCATGCAATGTATGTTTATTCCTTCATAAACTCAAGACCCAAGTCGCTACCTGCCACTGTTGAGTCATCGATTCTCTTGTTCTGGGTGAAGGGCGACTCTGTAGCAGCCGAGGCCATCAGCTGGCCGCCAATGGCACTGCTCTCTAAGCCGTCAATATCTGCCAAGGAGAAAGGGTGAGGTTCCCCCTTAATGACACAGTCCAGTCAAAAACAAATGACCATAACAACATTCACTGTTGACAAATACCCGCTGTAACTGCTGTGTGCAGTGAACTGTCATCAGAACGCTGTACACTGTGGTTTAGTCCCTTGGTAGAGTTTTCTTCCATTTTCAGAATATTCTTCTGTTAGACTGTTGTTTATTTTTAATTTGAAAAACTGATACATTCTTAATTATTTCTCTGTTAGAAAAAAATCCATTGATATACAATAATTTGATCTTTGAATATGCTTTTTATTCAAAGCCATAGCCTTATTCTCAAATTTTACGTTACTCTAATGTGGATTTTTCTTTCAGAGCTTCCTCATATGAATTACAATGAGAATAAACCTCTTGGTCAGAGAACTGTATACTCTGATTGCATAGTACAACCATAATACCTTATACTTTTCAAAGTGTTTCCACATGACACTTTTCATTGATCTTCCAAACAACTCAAAGTAGGTAGGCAGGGTTGGCCTTGTTTTTCTTTCTTTCTTCTTTTTTTTTAGAGACGGAGTCTCACTTTATAGCTTTTGGTAAAGTGCTGTGGTGTCACATGGCTCACAGCAACCTCCAACTCCTGGGCTTAGACAATTAATTCTCTTGCCTCAGCCTCCCAAGTGGCTGGGACTACAGGCGCTCACCACAATGCCCGGCTATTTTTTTGTTGTTGCAGTTTAGCTGGGGCTGGATTTGAACCCACCACCCTTAGTATATGGGCCGGTGTCCTACCCACT